>CM043699.1:97212035-97429535 GCA_023935145.1 Bretschneidera sinensis
TCAAACGGTCATATCTTCTTGTACACATCTCCAAATGGGCTGAAACTTGTTTGGTTGGAAAGATGACGATTTGATCTTCAATTTGGACTTAAGAAAGTCTTAAGAAGGATGTCGTTTGGGCCTGTTATGATGAGTCTAAATCCAGTAGGTTGTTGCATCCAAATCTTCTTCCACTTTAGGCTTGGACCTTGCACCTTAATTAGTTGACAAGAGACTAGGTGATTATTATTGGGCAGGTCCTTGTTATGTTGGACATACCCATGTCACTATCAATAGCTTGGATTAAACTTATTATGTTTTCATCTCCTGTTGGGCCAAGCTTGGAATGCCCTATTTTAGATTCAGCCCAAATCTCTTGAATCAACCCATTAAGTGCTTCTTTGACTTTCTTGGATCTTGATCTAGTAATTGGCCCAACTAGAATATGCAATGGATCCTTTAATAGTGCTTGTTGGTTATCATCAACAGGGGATTGAGACAAAATTATTGGTGGTCAAGATTGAAGAGGGATGTAGCTGATTATGTTTCTAGATGTTTGGTTTGTCAGCAAGTGAAGTTAGAGAATAGACATCCAACAACCTTATAACAGCCTCTTCCTATGCCTGAATAGCCATAGGATAATGTGAGTATTGATTTTGTTTCTGGATTTTCCCGTACCCAGGGAGGTCACGATGCCATATGGGTAATAGTAGATAGACTTTCTAAGTTTATCTCATTTTCTTCCAATTAAAACTACTTGAAGCTCTGAAAGGTTGGCTGAATTGTATGTAGTTGAGATTGTAAAGTTGCTTAGAGTACCATTGAGCATAGTGTCAGATAGAGATGCTAGATTTACATCTCGGTTTTGGAGAGGTTTTCAAAAAGCAATGGGTATGCAATTACAGTTTAGCACCGCTTTTCATCCTCAAACAGATGGACAAACATAGAGGATTATTCGAATACTAGAGGACATGTTGAGAGCTAGTGTGATGAGTTTCTCAGTGAGCTAGAATGCTTACATATCCTTGATTGAGTTTGCTTATAATAATTAATTTCAAACTAGTATTGGAATGACACCATTTGAGGCGTTGTATGGTAGAAGATGTAGAACTCATATTTGTTGGGAAGAAGTGGGAAAAAGAAAGATATTTAGTCCAAAAATGATATAATTAACAACTGAAAGGGTCAAACTGATTAAAGAGAACCTTAAAGCAGCACAAAACAGACAAAAGAGTTATACTGATAATAGGATGAGACATCTTGAATTTCAAGTAGGCGATTGGGTTCATATGAAAATATCTTCATGAAAATGAGTGTTGAAATTCAGAAAGAGAGGAAAGTTGAGTCTAAGGTATGTTAGAACATATGAAATTGGACTAGTGACTTATATATTGGAGTTACCTCCAAAATTGAAACAGTTATACAATATTTTTCATGTTTCACTTTTGCAAAAGTATTTACATGATAAATCCTATAACATTTCATATCAATATGTAAACTTTCAAGAAGACCTAACTTTTGTGCAAGTCCCAATCAAAATTATAGATATAAAAGAACAAGTCTTGTGTAATAAGGTCATTCCACTAGTTCAAGTACTGTGGCGGAATCGAGATGTTGAGGAGATTACGTGGGAATGTAAGATGAGTATGAGAAAAGAATATCCCTAATTGTTTAATGGGATAGAAGAATATCCCCAATTGTTTCATGGGATAGTTAAGAAAATTTAGAGGGTGAAATTTTTATATGGTGGGAAGAATTATAATATATGTACCATTGATGTAAAGGTAAAAGAGTAATTGTGATAAATATATTGAAATTATACATCAAAGTATGTATGCATACATACAGATTGAAAGTTGAATTTGAAAGAATTTTGAAGAAAGATGTTAATCAAATTTGAAGAAAAGAGTTAGAAAATTTTTAACCAAGAAAGTGAAAATTTTAAAAATGTATAAAGTGGGGACCGGTTGACCAGGCGGTCAACTGGTAAGGGTGATCAGTCAGCTGGTAAGGACTGAATCGATCGGTTGGCAGTTAATCGGTGGATGGAGTAGAATGGCGGTCGTTGACTGGTCAACTGCTTGATCGACCGTTAAGTGAATCGGTCAGCTAGTGTAGTGGCAATAGTGTAAATTTTTAAGAGGTCCAACCTATTAACCAGGTAGTCGGCCGATTAAACCGAAAATTTTCATATAAAAAAGTTTTGAAATCATTTTCTTACATTTTGAAACTCATTTTCTCTCTCTAGAAAGTATTCTATCTCTATAAAACACTTTCAAACACTTCAAATTGAAGGATTTCATAATCCTGTCTTAGAAATCAATCAATTTACGGAAGAAATTCAAGAATTTCGAAGGAAAAAACTTTGAAAAGGTAAAGTTTATGAATTTCATTGCAAGATTTCAAGTTTTAAATATTGTTCTTCTACTTTTCTTAGAAAAGGGATTTGAACTTAGATTCAAACAGAAAGAAAAAGATTTTTGTCGAAATCATGGAATTTGAGAAGGATGAACATGTATACATGAAACTTAAACTAGTATAGAGTATAGATATTAAAAGTGTGAGATGAAGAGATTAATGAGTATTTTATGATTAGGTGATGGTAATAAGAAATATGGAGAAATTATTGAGAGCGGCATGAAAGGAAATGAAGTGATCCACGAGTAGGTTTAAGTACTACGTGGTAAGTTGAATTTAGTGTTAGTAAGAGAGACAAACATGAAAACCACGTAAAACTTGAAATAACTGATAAAATGAATAATTATTGAATATATATCACGAATATGGTTGGTTTGATGAAATATATATGATGTATATAAATTGATGATTTAATTGAAGTATGACTTATAATATAAAAAATGATTTGAATTTTATGATGAATATATATGATAAGTGATGAACTGATATCCTTGAAAGGAAAAAATTGATAGAGAATTGATGAAATATATTTTGAGAAAGAGAAGTAAATCTCTTGAGATTGTGACATATAATTGAATATATATCAAAGTAGGTGCTTTAAACTAACTTAAAGTCAAACCCAAACAACTCATTATCTTTCTTTCATCATATAAATAAAAAAAATTGGGTGCTTTAAGCCGACTTAAAGCCAAACCTAAACAACACTATTATGAAAGAAAATGATTTTGATTTGTATGATGTTTATGATATGCCTGCTTCTGTGTTATTGATTATATGCATCGATGGAATACCAAACCATGGCTGATATGGATGAAATATGTCGACATGTGAGAAGATGTTCCCAAAAGATGTACTAGAGACTGGTATATATACCGAAAAATAGATGAATTACCCATACATTGATAGTATATGGAAGAGATGTGGTATAATGTGATATCATGATATGTGAAAGAAAGAAATGAAATGATGATGTGGATGCATGCATATTTATTTTATAATTATTGAGATGCTAAGGTATCAGATTGACTGTGAAGATATCGATGATGTGAAATAAGTCTCATGATGAGACGGTTGAGATGAAAATGATGATAACAAGTTTAAATATGACATTCATTAAACGATTATGTTATAAGTTGTGAACCAAATAATGAGGTAATTATGATGAAAAGATAATGATATTAATATCGAAGATGATAATTATAAGTTGATTGAAATATATGAGATGAAAAAAAAATTGATATCTATACGATGATAGAAATGATGATATAAGAATTGATTGATGAATGAAAATATTGAGTTATGGATATGATTTGATATATAAAATATGATTAGAAATATACAAATCGAATACTTGTAGTAAATTGAATTCATTGAGATTATGAAGCTCATTCCTCAATATTAAATGATTTCAGGCGTGGACAAGACCAGTAGATCCTTGACTTGAACCAAGAATAAGTTAAATTAGGCAAGTCCTTGTGGTTGACATCCTCAAACTGTATAAAGAAAGGAAGAAAGAAATTAAGAAAAACAATTGTATAAAGTTGTACATGTACATACATATTTGTAAATATTTGAGTATTTTGTAAGTATTGTGAAGAAAGAAAATTGTAACTCCTATGTGAAATGAGTTGAGAAAATTGATGTAAATATTTTTCAATTGATGATGTAATAGTTATTGCATATAAGTGTCGTACTTGGAACTTAAATGTGACGGTATTGTCTTGGGTAGGGCCCACCTGGGATGGTTCATTACACTAATTTTGGCATTGATTATCATGGGTGGATGTCTAAGAAGGGGAGGGGGCTTATGGTGTGAGAATGTGGAAATGGATGGGATGATTTCTCCCTTTATGTGTCTTTTTTGGTGAGTAGTGGTCGAGCTATTCACATTTGGCACGATGTGTGGAGTGGGAATACTTCTTTGCAAGAGCAATTCCCAGAGATCTTTGCTCTTGTTCATGATAAAGATATCTTGGTTAGTCCTTATGTCTCATTGTGATGCAGAATAGGAAAAAAACGATTTATTATTTTGAGATTTTGAGATTATCTTGTAATTATAGTATTTTTATGAATCAAATAGTAGTATTTTAGGGAATTTAGGTCTAGGTAATTAAATATTTATTAGAATTTGATTTACTTTCCTATTTAAATTATGTTTGGTGCCTATATAAGAGCATCTCTACGAGGGTTTTACTTCAAGCATTAGCTATTGAATAAAACTGGTGAGTTTGATCTGTCTTATTATCTCTCCTCTTTCTTGTTCTTCCTTTATTTTTCCTTAATTCTTCACCTTTGTCCTTGATTCTTTTGATTTTTTTTCTTATTTGTTGTTCTTCTTCCCTATCTCCTTATTTTTCCTAGTTTTTGTCACTCTAATCTAATTCTTTTATATCATTTATTTGTACATCAGTTGGTATTAGAGTTGAAAGATTCTTAATCCCTTATTCGTTGCCATTCTATATAGTTATTGATAAAAAAAAAATTCCTTACTGTTAGCACCAGTGCACAATATCAATGTTAAAAAAAAATTGAATTACATGCTTTGAATTTTACTGCGTAGTTCAACAACTTGCGTTCTTCACCACCGCACACTGTCGCCAGATCAGAGATAGACAGTGCTGTCCAGCTCACTGTAGAAATTTTGGCCGCCGAATCCTTTAGAATGTCACTCGCACCACTCAACTTTTGAGAAAATCTATTGCACGTCGATCAAACTCTTTTTGATGTCTACAAGATAATTGGAGCTCACCACCACAACCAATATCTACAGATCGGCAAGTTCCCAAAGGGAGGTCGCTAGTACTTGTCAAGCTTCATGTGCCACACGTGCTAGTAGTTGTGCCTGTCACTCTTTTTGGCTTATTTTTGCCACTTCCTTTTTTTAATTGAGTCGTGTTCAAAGGTGTGTTTCAAAGCCGTTCTGGAGCCACTTTGACCAGCTACATTGAGCCGTTGAACATGCTGACTTTAACCTAATTATTTTTGGAGAGATTTTTCCAGAGTTTTTTTTGAAATGATTTCTTCTGTATTGAACAAAAAAACAAAAGCAAAAGCCAAAAAAATAACTAAGGGAAAAAAAGGTTTATAACTGCTTGCTTTTATGAGGAATGATTGAATCAAATCGAGTTCTTCTCCTGATGATTCATCATATGCCTTGTCCTATTACCGTGGATGTCCTTCATCAGGTTTTTGATCCCTCTGTTTTAGTTGAGAAAAATTTTATCTTCCAAACTTCAGTTGAATTTCAAACTCTTGTGTAGTATCACTTACATCAAGATGCTATTTTGGCTAAAATAGATTTACATGGTCGTCATATTTATGATAATTGTTATGAGTTGGAGATTCAGTATTACTGATGTGAACTCGTAAGATGGAAATCCCTTGAACCTACTATCAAATTTAAACTTACACAAGAAAGCCAAGAATCAAGTCAAGATAATCTAGACCCGTTGAAATCTTGTTTCAAGAACTTAGATTCGGTGAGAACGCCACAAAGGATTAGCCTTTGATAAGTTCTTAGTTCAATCAAGAACAAGTAGAGAAAACTGAAAATTCTCTATGAAGAAAACTTCATTCACGTTCAACTTACCCTCAAAGTACGACAACAAGTGTTTTTGTACCCCTCTATGAAACCTTAGGGCCAAATAAGGCCTACATCAATTAAAAGACATGGGTTGAACATCTTTAAGCCCAAAACATCCTAAACTACACGCCTATAGCTAATAAAAGAAGTCACTTAATGGATTAAATAGGCCCAAACATCTACAACCATAGAAATATAAAATAGACCCACATACCTATACTTAATGAAATAAAAACTCTACAAAGAACCACTAGGCTATGCCCCCCCCCCCCCTTCTGTAGCTTGTATCACATGGATTAAAGCTGGTTCTTCTTCTTTCAAGCTCATCTTGAATGTTGGGGTCTTGCTCGATAAATTTGCAAACTCGACCCAAGTGGATTGCACCAATCCTTACATTGCTTCCTTGATCTTCTTAGCTTTTGACCTTGTGATTGGCCCATCTGGAACTTGCAAGGGATCTTTAAGACCCGGTCCACCATGGTGTCCATCATTCCTCCTCTCCTAAAAAGGATTCAACCTCGAATCGTCACCTACATCAAAGAAAGAAATATCAGAAACATTGAAAGTAACAGAGACATTATAGTCACCTGAAAGATCCACTTTATAAGCATTATCATTAATTTTCTCAAGGATTTGGAAAGGTCCATCTCCTCGAGGATACAATTTAGTCCTTCTATGGGCTGGGAATCTTTCTTTGCGCATATGAACCCAAACCCAATCTCCTGGTTCAAAGATGACATGCCTTCACCCTTTAGTGACTTGGGAAGCAAACTTTTCATTCTTCTGCGCAATTTGAAGCCATACCCTCTCATGAATTGACTTCACCAATTCGGTCTTCCTGTGTCCATCCAAACTACTCCTTTTATCAATAGGTAAAAGCATCAAATCTAAAGGAGTAAGTGGATTAAAACCATAAACAATTTCAAAGGGAGAATAAGAAGTAGTAGTATGCATAGTCCTATTATATGCAAACTCTATAAATAGTAAATAGTCCTCCCAAGTTTTTAAATTCTTTTGAATGACAGTACGTAAAAGTTGAGTTAGAGTCCTGTTGATTACTTCAGTTTGTCCATCAGTCTATGGATGGTAAGTAATGAAAAATGAAAGTTTGGTACCTAATTTTCCTCACAAAACCTTCCAAAAGTAGCTAAGGAATTTAACATCCCTATCAGAAACAATACTCTTAGGTACACCATAGAGTCGCATTATTTCCTTGAAAAACAAATCAGTTATGTTTGTGGCATCTTATGTTTTATGTCATGGAATGAAATGTGTCATTTTATTAAATCTGTCCACTACCACAAAAATAGAATCTCTACCCTTTTTTTCCTAGGCAGCCTCAAAACAAAGTCCATAGATATGTCTACCCATGGCTCACTATGAATGGGTAAGGGTGTATATAACCCATGTGGTAAAACCTTAGATTTGCCCTTTCTACATATAATGCACCTACCACATATTCGAGTGACGTCTCTTCTCATCCTAAGCCAAAAGAAATGTTCATGTAAAATTTCTAAGGTTTTCCTAACGCCAAAGTGTCCCATTAATCCCCCACCATATGCCTCACGCACCAATAATTCATGCATTGAACAATTTGTCACACACAATTTGCTTTATTTAAACAAGTAACCATTATGCTTGTAAAACTTACCAAATGCCGCTTTATCACACACCATATACAGATCAGAAAAATCAGCATCATTGGCATACATATCTTTCACATATTCAAACCCAAGCATTTTAGCACTCATAGAAGTAAAAAGTTGTAACGACCTATCCCAGGTTGGTCACCCCCGAGACGGTGTTGTCACATTTTGAAAATCCCAGCACGACACATATATGCAACAATAAAAATAATACTAATAGAAATTTTTACATCAATCCTCAACCCTCAACAGGAGAGATACATCATTCTAATCTTGACTTAAACATTATATACAATGCAAAATGCATGAATATTTACAAATAAATTTTTTATTTTATTTTCTCATTAGTCTAAGGATGTGGACGCTGACATGGGTATGTCCAACCTAGCATGGGCCTGCCCAACAAAAATCTAATAATCTCTTGTCAACTAAGCAAGGTGCAAGGTCCAAGCCCAAAGTGGAAGAAGATTCGGATGCAACAGCTTACTAGATTTAGGCTGATCATACCAGGCCCAAACGATCTCCTCTTTGAGATTTTCTTAAGTCCAAATTAAAGTTCAAGACGTCATCTTTCCAACCAAACAAGTTTCAGCCCATTTGGAGATGTCTACAAGAAGATATGACCATTTGAATTCTGGTCATTGGGTGCTCCTGAAAATCCGAAATTGTGTTCCTCTTTTTACTTTTGACCAATTCCTTGATTCCTTGCATGTTTTAGGGATTGTCTCCTTCCTTGTTTTAGGGATTGTTTCCTTGCATGTTTTATGGATTGTTTTCTTACTTTTCCTAAGCTTAGAGGGTTGTTCTAAGCTCTATAAGTACTTGTGTTTGTAAGCTAAAAATCAGACTTGAGTTTATAAATTGAAATCAGCCTTTGGCTTTTAGAAGAGAGTTTTCTCCTTCTTGTAATTCTGTATCTCTTTGGTATAATCCTTAGAGTGGTGAATTCCTATAGTTCTGTATCCCTTGTGTTAATCCTTTGGGTGGTGATATTCTATATCCCTTTGGTGTTATCTCTTGGGTGGTGAACTCTTATCTTTCATTTTGTTGTTTGTTTGTTTAGTTTCCTTCAATTCTATTTCAATCCGGTATCAAATTGGTATCAGAGCTTTGGTTTCTCAAGTGTGATATCTAACACCTTGATTTCTATAGTTCTGTATCCCTTGTGTTAATCCTTTGGGTGGTGATATTCTATATCCCTTTGGTGTTATCTCTTGGGTGGTGAACTCCTATCTTTCATTTCGTTGTTTGTTTGTTTAGTTTCTTTCAATTCTATTTAAATCCGGTATCAAATTGGTATCAGAGCTATTCCATAGTTCTTGTTATTATGGCTGGTCGTGGTCGTCGTGGTCAAGCTATTCCAATAGCAGCTCCAGCACCGCAAGGAGACCCGCGAGATATCGAGCTGGAAGCCTTGAGGAGACAAGTGCAGCAACTCGAACAACGCCTAGAGCGTTATGAAACTTCTGAACATGGTGCTCCTCATCATGGCTCAGATGCTGAAGTTTCCAGCAATGATGGAGATGAAGTTAATCCTTTTCACCAAGCTCGTAGCCATGCCTCAAATGACAGCACGCCACCTCACCCCCGTGAGCTAAGAAATCATGTTTTCCAACGTGATTATGACGTCAAGGTGGACATTCCAGAATTTGAAGGAAGAATGCAACCCGATGAATTCATTGATTGGCTTAACACCATTGAGCGGATCTTTGATTACAAAGATGTTGCAGATCACAAGAAGGTGAAGCTTGTTGCCATCAAGCTACGAAAACATGCTTCTATTTGGTGGGAACACCTTAAGAGGCAGCGAGAACGTGAAAGGAAGAGTCGCATTGTGACATGGGCAAAGATGAAGAAGGCTCTTAAGAAGAAGTATTTGCCAGATCATTATAGGCAATATGCTTTTCTTAAGTTCCACAACTTTCGACAAAACGATCTCTCCGTGGAAGAATATACAGCAGAGTTCGATTATTCTATGATGCGTTGTGACATCGTAGAGCCCGAAGAACAAATGGTAGCCCGCTACCTTGGAGGGTTACGTCGTGAAATCAGTAATGTTGTACAATTACAACCTTACTGGACCTACAATGATGTTTACAAGCTAGCACTAAAGGTGGAGAAACAATTAATGGAAGGGCGTAAGAATACTTATCGACCTTTCAATCGCGATGGAATCACAAACCGGGGGAGTAGTTCTACTTCCAAGGCCACTCCATCAACCAAAACTGCAGCTGTCAAACCACCTGCAAGGAATGAAGCTCCATCAGGTTCTAATCGCTTCAATAATTCTAATTCAAGTAGAAAATGCTTTAAATGTCATGGTTTTGGACATATTGCTTCCGATTGTCCAAATCGCAAGATAATCTCCCTTGTTGAAGAAGAATTGGAAGATAATGCTGAGGAGGAGCAAGTTGAGGACAAATCCGAGGAGGAGTTCACGTATGCGGATCAGGGAGAGTCTCTTGTTATTCGTAGACTCTTGAAGTCAACTTATGCAGAAGATGATTGGCTTCGAAACAACATTTTCCACACTAAATGCACTTCCAATGGCAAGGTGTGTAATGTCATCATTCATGGGGGAAGTTGTGAGAATGTGGTGTCTACAACCATGGTGGAGAAGCTGAATCTAAAAACAGAAGCTCATTCCCATCCCTACAAACTTCAATGGCTTCGAAAAGGCAACGATATTCAGGTAACTAAGAAATGCTTAGTTCAATTCTCCATTGGGAAAAATTATGAGGATGAAGTTATGTGTGATGTTGTCCCTATGGATGCATGTCATATACTACTTGGTAGGCCATGGCAGTATGATAGGAAAGTTATCCATGATGGTCTCAAAAACACCTATTCTTTTGTAAAGAATGGAATTAAAGTGACTTTAGCCCCACTGAAAATGATATTCACTCCTAAACCTTCTAAAAGGGAGGGTTGTAGTTTACTTTCTGTAGGTGAAGTTGAGAAAACTTTAACAGAATGTGGAGAGGGGTACGCTCTTATGGTTGTTGAAAAGAAAGATCCCATTGAGATTCCACTTATAATACAACCACTTCTTAAGGAATTCCCTGATATTATTCCTGAAGAACTTCCACCGGGCCTTCCACCTATGAGGGGTATACAGCACCATATTGATCTTATTCCAGGTTCTGTTTTACCTAACAAAGCAGCTTATCGGATGAATCCAAGGGAGCATGAAGAGTTACAAAGTCAAGTTGATGAGCTGATCTCCAAAGGCCTTGTACGAGAAAGCATGAGTCCTTGCGCTGTTCCAGCACTTCTAGTACCAAAGAAGGACGGTTCATGGCGAATGTGCATTGACAGCAGGGCTGTCAACAAAATCACCATCCGGTACCCGCTTTCCCATCCCACGGTTGGATGATCTCTTGGATCAACTTCATGGAGCCATGATCTTCTCAAACATCGATCTTCGCAGCGGATATCATCAAATTCGCATGAGAGATGGCGATGAATGGAAGACAGCGTTCAAAACGAGAGATGGTCTTTATGAATGGATGGTCATGCCATTCGGACTATCTAATGCTCCGAGTACTTTTATGCGCCTTATGAATCATATTTTCAAACCATTTATGGGTCAATTTGTTGTTGTTTACTTTGATGATATCTTAGTTTACAGCAAGTCTCAAGAGCAACATATGGAGCATCTTCATCAAGTTTTCCAAACCTTACGGGAACAAAAGTTGTATGTCAACTTGAAGAAGTGTCATTTCTTCACTAATAGCCTTGTGTTCTTAGGCTATGTTGTTTGCAAAGAAGGAATCATGATGGATCCGGGCAAGATAGAGGCAATCTCCAGCTGGCCTATTCCCAAGTCCCTTCACGACATAAGAAGCTTTCATGGACTTGCATCATTCTATCGACGGTTCATCAAAGGCTTCAGCACCATTATTGCTCCTATCACGGAATGCCTTAAAGGGGGAACATTCAAGTGGACGAAGGAAGCCCAAAAGAGCTTTGAACTTCTCAAACAGAAGGTAACGGAGGCCCCAGTCCTTACACTTCCAGATTTCTCCAAAGTGTTCGAAGTTGATTGCGATGCCTCTAATTTAGGGGTTGGTGGTGTTCTCAGCCAAGAAGGTAAACCCATTGCCTTTTTTAGTGAAAAGCTCAATGAATCTCGAAAGAAGTATTCAACATATGACAAAGAATTCTATGCTCTTCTTCGTGCCTTGGGGCATTGGAGTCATTATCTACTCCATAAAGAGTTTATACTTCATTCTGATCATGAAGCTCTAAAGTATTTGAGCAGCCAACAAAAACTCAACAAGCGACATGCAAAGTGGAGTGAATTCTTGCAAGCCTATTCATTCTCCATCAAGCACAAGTCAGGTAAACTTAATCAAGTTGCTGACGCCCTAAGTCGAAGACACTCTTTACTTAACACTATGCAAGTGCAGGTTTTGGGTTTTGAAGTTGTCAAAGAACTTTATAAAGATGATCTTGATTTTGGCAATGCATGGAAGGAATCTTCTAATGGTCCTAACAACCATTTCTTGTTACAAGATGGTTTTCTCTTCAAGGGTAATCTTTTGTGCATTCCTCGATGTTCGTTGAGAGAAGCCATTATCAAAGAAGCCCATGGAGGAGGCCTTGCTGGTCATTTTGGTAGAGATAAAACTTTAACTCTTGTGCAGGAACATTTTTTTTGGCCCAAAATGGTGAGAGATGTTGAGCGACATGTGAAGCAATGTCAAATTTGCCACCTCGCAAAGAGCCGCAAGCAAAACACCGGGCTATACATCCCATTACCTATTCCTAATGCCCCATGGGAGGACGTTAGTATGGATTTTGTTGTAGGTTTGCCAAGAACTCAACGAAATAAAGACTCCATTATGGTGGTGGTTGATCGATTCTCAAAGATGGCTCATTTTGTTCCTTGCCACAAAACTCTTGATGCATCTCATGTTGCTGACCTATATTTCAGAGAAATTGTCAAACTTCATGGCATTCCTAAGACGATTACTTCTGATCGTGATTCCAAGTTCGTCGGACATTTTTGGCGTACTCTTTGGCGAAAGCTTGGCACTATCCTTCAATTCAGCTCCGCTTATCATCCCCAAACAGATGGTCAAACTGAAGTTGTTAATCGAAGTTTGGGAAATCTTTTGAGAAGCTTTGTGGGGAAGAACATCCGTCAATGGGATCTCCTCCTAGCTCAAGCTAAATTTGCCTATAATAGGTCTACTAGCCAAACCACTGGCTATAGCCCCTTTGAGGCTGTCTATGGTCTCAAACCTATTAGCCCTCTTGATTTGGCTCCACTTCCGACTACTACCCAATTTAGTGGAGATGCCAATGAACGAACGAAGGAGATCAAGAAATTATATGAGCAGATTCGAGCTCATATTGAGAAGCAAAATGAGAAGTACCGCAAGCAAGCAAATAAACATAGAAAGCCTGCAGCTTTCAAAGAAGGAGATCTAGTATGGATTCATCTTCGAAAGGAACGTTTTCCCGCAAAACGACGGTCTAAACTTTTGCCACGAGCTGATGGCCCATTTAAGGTACTTCAACGCATTGGAGAAAATGCTTACAAGATTGAACTTCCAGGAGATTATGGAGTATCTGCAACTTTCAATGTGAGTGACTTATCTCCCTATGAAGTAAATGAAGAAATCTTGGACTTGAGGGCAAGTCCCCATCAACTGGGGGAGCCTGACATGGGTATGTCCAACCTAGCATGGGCCTGCCCAACAAAAATCTAATAATCTATTGTCAACTAAGCAAGGTGCAAGGTCCAAGCCCAAAGTGGAAGAAGATTCGGATGCAACAGCTTACTGGATTTAGGCTGATCATACCAGGCCCAAACGATCTCCTCTTTGAGATTTTCTTAAGTCCAAATTAAAGTTCAAGACGTCATCTTTCCAACCAAACAAGTTTCAGCCCATTTGGAGATGTCTACAAGAAGATATGACCATTTGAATTCTGGTCATTGGGTGCTCCTGAAAATCCGAAATTGTGTTCCTCTTTTTACTTTTGACCAATTCCTTGATTCCTTGCATGTTTTAGGGATTGTCTCATTCCTTGTTTTAGGGATTGTTTCCTTGCATGTTTTATGGATTGTTTTCTTACTTTTCCTAAGCTTAGAGGGTTGTTCTAAGCTCTATAAGTACTTGTGTTTGTAAGCTAAAAATCAGACTTGAGTTTATAAATTGAAATCAGCCTTTGGCTTTTAGAAGAGAGTTTTCTCCTTCTTGTAATTCTGTATCTCTTTGGTATAATCCTTAGAGTGGTGAATTCCTATAGTTCTGTATCCCTTGTGTTAATCCTTTGGGTGGTGATATTCTATATCCCTTTGGTGTTATCTCTTGGGTGGTGAACTCTTATCTTTCATTTTGTTGTTTGTTTGTTTAGTTTCCTTCAATTCTATTTCAATCCGGTATCAGACGCGTACGTGGCTTACAGATAATGATTTCATCTGAACCTCAACTCATCAAACTATTTTCCATGCTTGCTACCTGAAATCATTGTACAATGAGGGGTGAGCTTCATAAGCTCAGTGAATTAAATTTACTAGAAGTACTCAAATCGTATAAATGGTCTTTCAGATATTAAATCAATTATATTTCACATAACTTGATAATAGCATTCTACTATCGCTACATATATCATAAGTCTCATTCTCTATCAATCTCTTCTTTTTATATATTGGTTCACCTTAAGACCATCAATTATCTCATAATTACCTCATAATAAGGTTCACAGCATAAAGTCTACCATTTAGATAGTTCTTATCTTATCATACTTCTAGGTTTCTTTTTCACCATAACTGTCTCTATGTGAGACTCATTCACCTATAAATAAAATCACAATAACAAACAACAAATAAAATCACAATAACAAACAACACTTCACCATTTCAGTAATACAATTAATATTTAAAACAGATGCAATACATGAATTATTATTAGGGAACGTCTTCCCACATGTCGACATGTTTTTATCTTAGACCGACCCCCTCCCAGTTCTTTATTTCTAGCATATACCGGCTGCCATGGTTTTCATTTATTTCCAGCATATACTGGCTGTCATGGTTTTCATTTATTTCTAGTATATACTGGCTGTCATGGTTTTTCAATTAGACCGACCATCTCCTAGTTATTTTATTTAATGCATATGCATATGAACAATGATATGAAATATGTATATGAATAATAACATGAAAACAAACATGAATTCAAATATTTAAATTAGTTATCCTGATTATTCTCAAATTATTATTGAAAGAAATTCCACTAAATTCCTCTCCTCATAAATTACATCAAATCATCTATCACAGCTTGTCAAAATCCACTAAATTTCATCTCCTCATAATTCGTATCAAAACGTCAACCATAGCTCATCAAGAATTTCACTTATCACTTTTATTATAAATCAACTTATTATTCCAAAAATATTATTTCTCACATGATAATTTTCTACATGTTCAAAATTCCTATCATACCTATCAATCAAATTTTCATCTACCACCAAAGTATAAGTTAATAATTTATTTTAATATTATCACTAGATATTTCATTTTTATCTAAATTACTTAAAGTAAATCTAATTCACCACATAGCACTTAGGGCTACCCGTGGATCACCTCCTTGCCTTTTCTGCTCCCCTCAGCAATTTCCCCCGGTTGCTGATCGTTAACACCTAACATAATATTTATATTAAATTTCTAATTTATTCTTCAGTTCTTCCTAATTTACACCATTTGAAAATTCTCACTTTGAATTTTGAGAAATTTCATGTATGCTCAATTTCAAAAATAAACTTCACATTATTACCTTTTGTTTTTCTTATAGCTTCCCGTGACTCTTTATAAAAAATTTCCATAAACCTCTTCAAAATTTTGCCTCTTTCAACATTTCTTTCAGTCCCCAGATGTTTAAGGAAATTGAGTAATATATATATATATATATATATATATATATATATATATATATCAGTTGAAATCAGCAGCCCAATTTAAATGTGCATTCTCAGCACCTTAACTCCCTACAAGCTCCACGTTTTGCCTTGTTTCCTTACATGCAGCAAGGCAATTTTCTGGGCAACAGGTGGCAACACCTGTTGCCCCCCATTTTATTCTTTTTTTTTCTTTTTGCTAGACGTCCCAATTTTTTTTTTCTTGTTTCCCATTATGGACGATTCCAGATTTTTTTTTTCTCATTTTAACTCTATGTTATATTTATTAAAGTACTTCTTTACCCTTACTTTACAAATACAGGTATTACAAAAGTACATACCTCCGTGATAAAGCATTAGTAATAATGTTCTCTTTACCTTGCTTGACGGATGACATAAGGAAAGATCTCGATGTATTCCATCCATCTAGCATATCTCTTATTTAATTTACCTTGACCCTTGAGATGCTTCAATGATTCATGATCGGTGTAGATCACAAACTCCTTAGGCCAAAGGTAGTGCTGCCACGTCTCTAAAGTGCGAACAAGAGCATAATGTTTTTTTTGTCATAAGTGGGGTAATTCAGGGTCGCCCCACTTAGCTTCTCACTAAAGAAGGTTATGGGCCGCCTATCCTGCATCAAAACGGCTCCAATTTGTATTCTTGAGGCATCACATTCAATCTCAAAAGTTTTGTTAAAGTCAGGTAATGCTAACACAAGTGCAAAACATAACCTTTCTTTAATAATAGCAAATGCATTTGCTTGATCAATCCCCTAATGAAATCCAACATTCTTTTTAATTATTTCAGTGAGTGGTGCAACAATGGTGCTAAAATCCTTAACAAAACGCCTAAAAAAGCTAGCTAAACCATGAAAGATTCTTACCTCAGTGATTCCTTTAGGTGTTGGCCACTCCTTGATGGCATTGACTCTCTCTTCATCCACCTCAATACCTTTTATACTAACAACATAACCAAGAAAAACAAATTTTTCCATGCAAAAGGTACATTTCTTAAAATTAGCATACAACTTTTCACATCTCAACACATCGAACACACATCTCAAATGCTTAATATGTTCACCTAAGTTCTTGCTGTACACTAGGATATCATCAAAGTACATGACTAAAAATCTGCCTATGAACGCACGTAATACATGGTTCATTAATCTCATGAAAGTACCAAGCGCATTTATAAGTCCAAATGGCATAACCAACCATTCATAAAGTCCATATTTAGTCTTAAAAGCAGTATTCCATTCATCTCCCTCCTTCATTGTAATTTGATGGTAGCCACTTTTAAGATCTATTTTATTGAAAATAATAAGTCATGCAATTCATCGAGCATAGCATCTAATCTAGGAATGGGACGACGATACTTTACCGTAATATTGTTGACCGTTATATAATCAACGCACATCCTCTAAATCCCATCCTTCTTTGGCATTAATAGCACTGGTACTACATATGGGCTTATGCTCTCCCTCACGTACCCCTTGCTCATTAATTCTTTAACTTACATTTGAAGCTCATTGGTCTCTTCCAGATTACTCCTATAGGCTAGTTGATTGGGAATAACGACTCCAGGTACGAAATCAATTTGATGCTCAATGCCTCTAATGGGCGGCATCTCCTTCGGAAATACATCCTCGAACTCCTGCAACAAAGAAACAGCAAAACTAGGAAGAGATTGGTTAGTTTCATCAACATTAAGATAAGATTTTTTGTAAATAAGAAAAATCATAGGCTGATCTACTTAGAAGGCCCTCTTAATGTCATTCTCCTTTGTATAAAAACTCATCTTTGTCTTTCATTCTCTCTGCATGTTCTCTTTCTTTTTTCTCTCTTGGTTCCACTCTCTTTTCTTTATTCTCAGCCATCTCTTTATTTTCTTTTCGACCATATCTTTTTCTTGAGGTTTCGGCCTCACTCTCATTTTTCTTTCTTGTGTTTCGGCCTCACCCTTTCTTTTTTGCTCAATCTCAATTTTCAACTTCAGTTGGTTTTTATAGACCTGTTAGGGTTAAAGGAGCAAGTGATATGATCCACGCCAAGAACTAAGAAATTTATGGATTAAGAAGACCTCTAAGATCGTCTAGAAGCAGATTTATATGAGACCCGCGACCCATTGCTTATATTGAAGCAAGAACCTTGGTATAATGAAGACTGAGACCGCAACCCGTTGCTTATATCGAAGCAAGAACCTTGGTATAATGAAGACATCACAATCAATTATGGAAGGATTGATTGATAAGTCGAAGATGAATGCCACGGAAACTCCGATAAGTTCAGAAGTTCTAAAAGAACCAAAGAGAAATTTCTCTCCGAAAGTATGAATCAAATCTGAATTGTGTTATTCCAAAAGCCAATGGCTATTTAAATACATGAGAATTCGTAACCAAATAGAAAAAGGAAAACTAAAAAATAGGAGATAAACCTAAACAGAATTCTGGTAGGAATAGGAAACTACGAAATAGGAAATAAACCTAAATAGAATTTTGGTAACCTAAAATTCAAATAAGGAAAGTATCTAACTTGGCATGCAAGCCTTATAATGCAACAATTAAATTTAGAAGGAAACAATTAAGAAAAGGTGCAAGCCCAACGTAGATTCGGATGCAACAGCCTACTGGATTTCGGCCCATCATACCAGGCCCAAACGATATCCTTTTTGAAACTTTCTTAGGTCAAAATTGAGTGCCAAGACGTCGTCTTTCCATCTTAATAAGTTTCAGCCCATTTGGAGTTGTGGGCAAGAAGATATGACCATTTTAATTCTGTTCATTGGTCCTCCCGAAATTCCAAAGTGGAAGTTCCCTTGGATCATGGAAACCCATCCTTGTGGATCATGTATAGCATCATCCTTAGGCCCCCAAAGATGGTTCTTAGCCCAAATGTGTTGAATAAGCCCATTGAGAGTTTCTTTGAACCTTTTAGCTCGAGCCCTTGTAACTGGACCAATTGGAACTTGAAGAGGCTCCGTATCCCATTTGTTAGCCGTGTCCTCATCAGCAAGCTTGATTATTTTTTCCATTCTTTACAAACCTGTACTTATTCCTAAATCTGTAATGAATCACCCTTCTATCATACTGCCACGGTCTCCCCCAACAAAATATGGCCAGTATGCA
This sequence comes from Bretschneidera sinensis, assembly GCA_023935145.1. Classification (NCBI taxonomy): domain Eukaryota; kingdom Viridiplantae; phylum Streptophyta; class Magnoliopsida; order Brassicales; family Akaniaceae; genus Bretschneidera; species Bretschneidera sinensis. The sequence goes on from CM043699.1 coordinate 97,230,700, forward strand.
TAGGAACTACATCACAAAGCACCTCATCACTATACCTCCCAATGGTAAAAGCCACCAAAACTTTCTTATTGACCTTGACCTCCCCACATTTATTCAACCACATTCACAATTATGGTAATCGTTTACACTCCTAGACCCTTGTGTAAGGTTTTGTAATTTTTGGTAGAGGTCTTTATAGCAATGGCTAGGTATAAATCTCCGCCTCATGAGAGCTTTCAACTCACCCCATGTTTCTACAGGTCTCCTCCTGATTCCTTCTCCTATTGGTCACTAATTGATCCCACCAAATAATTGCATAATCAGTGAACTCAATTACCGCCAACTTCACCTTCTTCTCTTCTGAATAATTGTGACAGTAAAAAATCAACTATATTTTTTTCTCCCACTTTAAATAGACTTCAGGGTCATTCTTACCTCGGAAAGATGGAATTTTCATTTTGATGCTCCCAAGGTTCTTATCTAGCCCATCTCGGCCCCTTGGATTTCTCCTAGGTCCTCTCACGCCTACCTCCTCTAGGACTGCCCATCCACTCATTCTAACTTCAGATGCTATGTCTTTCTCATCCTCATCAGCTTCTTCGTTCTCATACTCATTTTCAATGCTAGGCTCACGTCTCCTCCTATCTCGCCCACCTTATAGATTTCTAATCACTACCTCTTGCTGATCCATCCTATCCCTCACCTCCCCCAACACCAAATTCAACCGTTCAAAACTGTTGTTGCATGGCCTGCAACACAAAGAATGAATAATCCACCCCCTTCTTAAGTGTTGAGTCACTCTTATAAGACATTTTTAATGGGCTGCAAAATAAGAATGTTAGTGATAAAACCTCACACACTCCTTACGTGTTTACACTCAAATATTGTCACTTCACTCGTGTTTCACTCTTTTGGCCTTTTCCAATACTATTCTCACCCACTCTTGCCCTTTTACCTCACCTGTTTTCCCTTTCAAGTTCTTTAAGAACTAGTGAACTAAATCAAGACACAACCTTGCATTATTCCAACCGGCAATAGATTCAAGAAACAAGAATGGAAAAAAAATGACACAGATCTCAAGGAATTTGTACGAGGAAAAGAGCAATTAGGAAACAAGATATTAAAGATGATATATTCAACCCCTTTGAAGATAAAGATCAATCAACACCAAATCACTTCAATTTTTGGATTGCAAAGTATATTAAAACAGCCACTTTCAAAATTTCTTTCTTTTTTTTATAACTATGGAACAACCCTTGAATATGCTGCCTTTTTTTTTCATTTCTTTAATGCAGATTCGGTAACAAATAGCAAAAATAATTGCAATTTCTGAAAAAGATTGATCTAATTTCAACAACAAGAAACGGAAATAGAAGGAATCAAAGCAAAGAATACAGATATGGAAATTAAAGCAAAGATTCGTGTAATCGATCTGAATTCTTGAATCAAGTACACGAGTAATCAATTGTAAAAATCACAGATCTGAATTCAAACACACAAAATTAACAAGAATGAAGAAGGAATCGCAGATTAAAATAGAAACCCTTAGAACACGCCTAAGACAAAACTCAAATGCAAGAATTAAAAAGGATAAATTAGACCTGATTTGGAGCCTGAGCTCTGACACCAACTGAGGTGAACCCGTGAGATGGAAATCCCTTGAACCCACGATCAAATTGAAACTTACCCAAGAAAGCCAGGAATCAAGTCAAGATAATCTAGACCCATTGAAATCTTGTTTCAAGAACCTATATTCGGTGAGAACACCACAAAGAATTTGCCTTTAATAAGTTCTTAGTTCAATCAAGAACAAGTAGAGAAAACTGAAAATTCTTTATGAAGAAAACTTCATTCACGTTCAATTTACCCTCAAAATATGGCTATAAGTGTTTTTGTACCCCTCCATGAAACCCTAGGGCCGAATAAGGCCTATATCAATTAAAAGACATGGGATGAATATCTTCAAGCCCAAAACATCCTAGACTACACGCCTATAGCTAATAAAAGAAGTCCACTTAATGAATTAAATAGCTCAAACGCCTATAACCATAGAAATATAAAATAGGCCCACATACCTATACTTAATGAAATAAAAAATCTACACAAAACCACTAGGCTATACTGCCCCCCTCTGTAGCTTGTATCACATGGATTAAAGCCAGTTCTTCTTCTTTCAAGCCCATCTTGAATGTTGGGGTCTTACTCGATAAATTTGCAAACTCAACCCAAGTGGATTGCACCAATCCTTGCATTGCTTCCTTGATCTTCTTAGCTCTTGACCTTATGATTGGTTCATCTGTAACTTGCAAGGGATCTTTGAGACTCGGTCCACCATGGTGCCCATCAATTACTCTCCAAGGATCCCATATGAGCCCAACTTTGAAACTGTTTTAGTCTGGCTGCAACAATCAGTTGAAAGGTTAGCACAAAGATTGGAAAATTTGGCTAATGTTTCTCACAACAATGATTCCATCCGAGAACACTAAAGCAAGATAAAGTAACACATGTCCCACCCCAATTTGAGAAGATAGAAAACGATGAATGAAAGACCATAGAGTTTAAGAACCCCAAGGATAAGCAAGTTGAGACCATAGATTGTGAGTAAGTCCAAAGAACGGATGAGGACATGATGTGTATGTGCGATATTTCTTTTGGTTTGAAACTCCTCAACAACTCCTTTTGGTAGTATTCTCATTTTTTTTTTTTTTATCATGGATGCTATATCCCAAAAAAATTCAAGTCTTCATCATGGAAATCCAATGATCAAAAGTTTTGATGCTTCACAATTTTAAAACTCAAGGTCGATTTTTTTGTAAGTGGGAAAAATGATAAAGAATAGGAAAGAAAAGATTTATTATTTTAGGGTTTTGGGAGTATCTTGTAATATGACATGGTTTGGGTAGGCCTTTTGGTTCTTTAATGAAGTGTTTTTTTTAATAAAAAAATTACAAAAAAGAAATAAATCCAAACCACCTATTAATGTTTTTTATTTTTATTTTTATTTTTTTGCAGATAAATAACAACTAAAACACTAATTATTGGTGGTTTGGTTTTATTTGGTTAAGTTTTTTGCAAATTGTTTTTTTATGAAAAAAACACATGATTGCAGCACCAAAAGCTTAACAAAACCAAGCCTCTAGTATTCTTGACAAGTAAGTAGTAATATTTTTAGAGAATTTAGGTTTAGGCAATTAAGTATATATTAGGATTTGATTTGCTTTCCTATTTGAATTATGTTTGGTGTCTATATTAGAGCACCTCTATTAGGGTTTTAATGATTATTAAATAAAACTGTTGAGTTTGGTCTTTGTCCTCATTATTTATCCTCTTTCTTGTTCTTCCTTTCTCTTGCCTTAATTCTTCAGCTTAGTCCTTGTTTTTTCTAATTTTTTTCTTCATATGTTGTTCTTCTCCCACGTTGACATGTGGGAAGACGTTCCTAAATGATAGTATGAAATGATCTGATGAGAAAGAAAGAAAAACAATTTTAAATTCATGAATTATATCTGTTTTAAATATTTATTATTGTTGGTTGAGATGCTAAAGAATTAGTCTTAATTATGAAATAATTTATAAATAGATGAGTCTCATAATGAGACAATTTTGATGATAAATAAATAGAAATGATGATATAATAAGGAATTATATGATTGATTGTTTGTATAATGTGAACCTTATGATGGGGTAAATGATGATATTAAATTGATAAAATATATGAGAAGAAAACAAATATGATTAGTATATGAGATATATGTATTGAAAGATGATAGCCCGATAATTTATTTATAAAGAGATTGACAAATGATCAAATTAGTATGTGAGAAGCAATAACTGATTAATTCTGCTGATTTAATAATGATTGAATATAACTAGAAGTATACAAATCGAGTACTTCTAGTAAGTTTAATTCACTGAGCTTGTGAAGCTCACTCCTCACTGTTAAATAATTTCAGGTAGCGAGCAGGCATGACAGATGAATTTGTAAGGTAAGATTCAGACTGAGTTATTTTTTTTTATCAGTAAATAAAGTTGTATTAATCAAGAATGTACAAGTGAATCACTAGGCATACCCAGGAGATATACAGAGAGCAAGTACAGGAACAAAAAAAAAGCTCACAAAGGCAGCCTATACAAAAAAAAAAAAAAAAAAAACTTGCAAGAGAACCCAAAGCTGTGGCCAGCCTTGACAAATCATCACTAGGCATACCCAGGAAATACAGAGAGCAAGAACAGAAATACAAAAATAAGCTTACAATAGAAGCCTATACAAAAAGTTTACACAAGAAGCCTAATCTGAGGGCAAAGAGCATACACAATTCTATAGATTACAATCTGGATCTTCTTGACAAGGCTGGAGGCTTGAACAGTGGAATGATCAACCAATTTGGCATCTAGCCATCCATATGTTGTAAACTGTGCATGTTAGGGCAATCCTGTTGGCTATGACTGGGGGGCCTGTACCTCTAACTTTTAGGGACCATTTGACTGCATTATCTATTGTGTTCATCTGCCTTCTGCAACTAAGCCATTTTTTGATAACATCACAGGTTCCTTGCTGATCCTGCATGAGAAGAACAGTGCTCTCTTGATTCCCCCTACTCGTTACAAAGTGGACATAGCTTGTCATCTCCTTCCAGCTGGAGTCTGTCCTTAGTGAGAAGCCTATTTTGAATGGCCAGCCAGAGTATGAAAGATTGCTTGGGGGGGCAGTGGCCATACCAAACCAGTGTGGCCCCAGCTGACCTTATTTCCTTTCAGCCTTATAGAGTTGTAGACCTTCTTAATGCATAGATCATCCTGAACCCTCCATTCCATAAGTCTATCCCTGGCCTGCAGGGTGAAGGATGATTGGGCAGTAAGGTCATCTCTGATTTCCAGTATTCTCTTCCAAAGAGGAGAGTCTCCCTTTCTTGCCATTGTTTCCCAGATAGATCTGTTGTTCAGGTAGTAGTGTTGGACCCATTGAATCCATAGTTAATCTTTTTTCATGTGAATATTCCAGAGGACCCGAGAGCTTTGTTCCAAGCTTTTAAGTCTACCAAGCCTAAACCTCCTTCAGATTTTGGTTTGCATAAGTCTACCCAAGCAACAAGAGCCTTCCTCATACCATTACTCTTACCATTCCAAAGGAAAGATCTACACATTCTGATTATTTTCTCCAGGATATTACCAGGGATTGGGAAGAGGCCAGCCAAAAGCATTCTACCCCTTGCAGCACTGATTTGATTAATTTTGTTCTGCCAGCATAAGAAAGGGAAGAGCCAGCCCAAACATTAATGTACCCAAAGATTTTTTCAATGAGGGGGAGGTAATGAGTTGCATTAAGTCTTGCAGCAGCCAAGGGAAGCCCCAAATATTTGAAAAGGAAGGAACCATCCTCCATTCTAGTGATCATTCTGCTTTTCATTAACTCTGCTGCTTGGACTCCAGCATAGAAGATGTTTGATTTGGCCAGGCTAGTTTGCAGCCCTGAGCACTCACTGAATTGGGTGATATATTCCATAACCTGCCCAACTGATCTACCATCCCCCCTAGCAAAGAGGATAATGTCATCAGCAAAGGCGAGGTGGGTGATCTTAAGTTTGTCACACTTAGAGTGGTATCTGAATCCATCCTCTTCTTTCAATCTCCCTAGGAGCCTGGACAAGTACTCCACAATCAAGACAAACAGGTATGGTGAGAGGGAGTCACCTTGTCTAAGACTCCTTTTGCTAGCAAAAAAGCCATGCAGGCTCCCATTGATGGATAAAGAGAAGGTTGTTGTAGTAACACATTCCATGATCCATTTTCTAAAATTTTCAGGGAACCCAAGGCCCTCAATCAAGTTGTTCAGAAACTACTATTCCACAGTGTCATAGGCTTTTCTTAGGTCAATCTTGATCATACACCTAGGGGAAATTCTTTTCCTACAATACTTTCTGAGCAGCTCCTGGACCAAGTATATGTTTTCAGCCATAGTTCTAGTTTTGATAAATGCTGCCTGGGCTGGGTTGCCAATAAGGCTCAAACAAGGAGCTAATCTAGATGCAAGGATCTTGGAGATGATCTTGTAAATCAGATTGCAACAGGCTATAGGTCTGAAATCCTCCACTTTAGTTGCTAGTTTACCTTTGGGTATCAAGGCAAGGGAGGTATGATTTAACTGTTTAAGGAGTCTCTCATTCTGAAAAAATTCCTGCACAGCCTCTATGACATCTTGTTTTATCACTCCCCAAGATTTCTTGAAGAACTTTGATGAGTAGCCATCAGGACCAGGGGACTTGTCCTCTCCTATACTCCATAGGGCTTCCTTGATCTCTTCCACTGTGACCTCCTTAATCAGTAGGCCAACTTGGTTTTCTTGGATTGTAGGTCCATCTCTAGTGATATCCGGATCAATAGGACAACAACTGGAAGAAGAACCTAAAAGGTCCTTGTAGAACTTTAGGAATTCCTCAACCACTTCAGCTTCTGAGGAAGTTTTAGAGAAACCACAACAGCTATGTGATTTTTACTGGACTTCCTTTTAACCAGGCTATAGAAAAATTTTGTGCCCCTGTCATTGTTCAAAAGGTATCTGCATTTTGCCTGTTGGGATAGGAAGCTTCTCTCAGCTTCAGCTTCTGGTTAACCACCATTGTTTGGAGATCAAGATCAGTGGGGTTATCATGCAGCTCCCCTTGGAGGCTGATCAGCTTATGTGAAGCCTCATGAGCTCTTTCAGAGATATGGCTGAAGTGTTTCTCATTTAGCCTTTTGAGGTGACTTTTAAGAGCTTTCAAATTTCTACACAGTTTGAACAACTTAGTCTCACCCAAGGTGCTACCCCAGTGGTCTTTAACAATATCCAAGAACTTATCATGGTCAGCCCGCATGTTAAAGAACTTGAAAGATCTTCTACCTCCCCTTATTTCATCCAGCAAATTTACAAGACAAGGGGAATGATCAGAAAGGCAACCAGCAGGAAATAAAGTGGCCTGGGCTTTGAGCCCCTTGTGGAGCCAGTCATTATTAACCATCACTCTGTCCAGTTTACTCCATATGTTATTGTTAGACCAAGTGAACAGGTAACCAGTAGCATTAACATCAGTGAGGCCAGTTTCACTACAACAAAATGAGGGGTCCCTTAACTCATAATCAGTTACAAGCAACCCATTTGCTTTCTCATCAACAGCAAAGACATTGTTAAAATCCCCCAGGACAAGCCATGGGCCTTGGTTCTCATGGCTGAAATTACATAAGTTATCCCACATAGGTCTTCTTGCAACAATAGTGTTAAAGACATAAACAAAATTGACTACAAAATTACAAGAGGATATTAAGCAGGAAACATTACAATGAATAACTTGAGAAAAAGCTTCTATTAAAGTTAGACTAACCTTAGAAGGGTTCCACATCACTACAATCCTGTCAGCAGGGTGAACAGTGAAGTTGTTGATCTGTCTCCAGCAACTGAATTTGTTTCCCATGAGTCTAAGCAGCTTCTCTTCATCAAGCTTGGACTCTAAAATACCCATCACATCAACTCTGTTGCTCTTCATGAGGTGCTGCACCTCATTGTGTTTCAGGGGTTTGTGAAAACCCCTGATGTTCCAGCAGGCTACAATCATTTAGGGGGCTGGGAGGATTTCCCTCCCTTCCCAACTATATGGGGATCTTTCAGGCCTGCTTTCCCTTTTTTCTTCATAGTGGCAAGGGGGCTTCTCCCCAGCTCTCCTGGCTCCTTTGGCAACTGACTTATGTCTGGAGGATCAGGGGAATGGATGGACGTTAATCCAGCTACCAACTGGACTGGAGTTACTGTAGGCTCCTGGATTCCCTCCCCCTTTATTTCTCTGGGGCAGGGATCCTCTCTTTCTGGAACATTCTCAGCCTAATCAGCATCTCTAGGAGCTAGGACTGAGTTTCCTTTAGCTGGAGGGCCTGTGCTTGGGTTAATCCCAGCTGTCTCAGTCTGTTGAGAGTTCCCCCTTTTGTCAACCTCTATGGGGTCTTTGGATCCTTCTTGCCTTACTGTTTCTATTCCTTTCCCATTCTGCTTCCTCCCCTTGTCTGATTTTGCATTTAGGCTGCAAGAGTGGAGGTCATGGCCAAAGACTTTACACTTGGGGCAGTATCTTGGGAGGTTTTCATAGGATATCCTTTGTTCAAACATGTTCCCATTTGGAAAGCTAACAGGCACTGAAAACTTGATTTTCTTAGCTACATCTATCTCCACAAGCAGCCTAGCATATGAGATTCTTTCTTTATTGTTTGTAAACTGGTCAGCATATAAGGGCTTTCCTAGTTGGGTTCCAATCTTGCTTAAGCAGTTAGCAGTCCATAGCTCAAGGGGCAGTCCCTTTAGCTGAATCCATATTGGGAGAGTACTAATTTCTTCATTGTTAAATTGAAAAATTTTTGGCATGGATTTCAAGAGTAAGGGTCTACCATAGACTTGATAGGGCCTTTCTTGCAATACATTCATACTAGCCTTAGCATTCTCAAACTTGAACACAATCCAACCACTATCATGGAATTGAGTTAAGACTTTTACCTTCTAGGAATCAATGAGCATCTTTAATGCAGCCCTCCCTGGGAATCTTCCAGCAAAGTAGCCAACCAAGCATGAAGGGTAGTCTCCAAACACCTCCCCAATGTCTTCCTCTGTGACACATACTGTATCCCCTTCACTTTCAATAATGGAGAGTTGCAGGCCCTTACTTTGCTTCCTATTGTCAGCAAACAAACTAACCCAGAGAGCTTTCTTGCCCTCATCCTGTGAAGTATTACCATTGTTATTAGACTTTGATTTCTCTTTGGTACCAGCTAAAGCTGCTTGCCCAAGGAGAGCCACATTGGAAATAAAACCAGTGGGGGGACCCCCATTCTTCAAGGGAGAGTGAGGCCTGGACCCATAACTTGCCTCATTCCTTCCCGTACATAAGGATCTAGTTGTAGTTGGAATACGCATCTATAAAGGAGAGAAGTTCATACCCCGAGGTAGCGTCTATCAACTGATCGATTCGAGGCAAGGAAAAAGTGTCTTTTAGACAGGCTTTGTTCAGATTGGTGAAATCGATGCAGATCCACCACTTGCCGCTGACCTTTTGAACAATCACCACGTTGGACACCCAGTCAGGGTACTTCACTTCTCGGCTGAAGCCGGCCTCAAGCAACTTTTCCACTTCGGTCTTGCTGGCGACTTACCATTTCAGGGCAAAAGTTCTCTTCTTCTGAATGATGGGCTTGTGCATTGGATCTATGTTCAAACGGTGCTCAATAGTTCCAGGGTCGATTCCGGGCATATCTGACGCAGACCAGGCAAATAAGTCATGGTTCTTCTTGAGGAGGGAGAAGAGCGTATCCCGATGGCTTTCTGGGAGATTGAATCGGATTCAAACAGTCCAGGAAGGGTCCTCTTCAAGAGGGACCGAAGTTAGCTCCTCCACAGGCCGTCCCCTTGGAGTCTTTACCTCGTCTCTAAGGTCTTCCACCTCGAGAGGTAAGGCTTTGGTCTTCTTCCCTTCTTTGATGGCGTTTAGGTAGCAAGATCAGAAGGCTTGCTGGTCTCTTCTGACCACTCTTACTCATTCATTGGTGGGGAACTTGACTTTTAGATGATAAGTGGAGACAACTGCTTTCAACTTGTTAAGGGTGGGTCGGCCGAGGATTATGTTGTAAGAGGATGGTTATTTGACTACCAAGAAGGTGGTTTGGACGGTGGTCGTTCGCAACACTGTTCTTGCGATAACGGGGAGGACTATACTTTCTTCTGCGAACACAGGGGTTCCATCGAAACTGTAGAGAAGGGTCGAAGCCGGCTCTAACCACTCGTCCTTCAACTCCATTCGCTGGAATGCATCATAGAACAGGATATCTGCCGAGCTTCCGTTGTCAACCCGGACACGCCTTACTTCTTGGTTGGCCACTAGGAGAGAGACTACCACCGCATCGTCATACGGAGTCTGCACTCCTTTCAAGTCATCATCTGTGAAGGAGATTACCATACTTGACTTTCTTCGCTTGTGGGGACCGCTGACGGAGGCCACCGCTATAGTATATGCCTTACTGCTTTGTCCCAAGCTACCTCCGACCGTTAGGTCTCCACATATTGTCTTGATAATCCTGGTGGTGGTGGCCACCTCTTGGCTTCTCTAATCGGGCCCTTCCTATCTTGGCCTGGGGTCTCTCCGAGGGTTCCATCGCTCTTGCTGAGGAAGACGGGGGCGTCTGGAGTCCCCTCTTGGCTGGGCGGGTGCTTCTCTTTCTTGAGTCCCAATAAACTCCTTTAGGTGCCCCCAGCTGATGAGGGCTTCGATTTGCATCTTCAGAATATGGCACTCTTCGGTGTCATTCCTGTGGTTCCTATGGAATCGGCACCACTTTCTCTGGTCCCTGTCGAGGTGCAGTATCTTGGGAGGCGACTGGAAGACTGACCTGTCTTGAAACTGCATTATGACGTTGGTCCTGGATGCATTGAAAGGGGTGAAGCTGTCGAGTCGGGGATGGGGCTTATACCTGCTTTCTTAGTGAGGCCTCTTGACTGCTCATCTCTGAGGGTCAAGGTCTTTCCTCCTTCTCTTTTTCTCCTAAAGGCTTGATCGTCTTCAGCCAGTATATATTTCTTGGCCTAAGCCAAGACCTCCTTCATATCTTTCGACGGTCGTCTGGTGAGTTTGGAACTAAAGATTCCTGACCTCAGCCCGTTTTTGAATGCTAGGATTTGTACATTGGGGTCGAGGTTTGGGATTTCCCACGCAGCTGTGTTGAACCTAGATATGTAGGCTCGGAGCCTCTCTCCTCGATGCTGGACAATGTTGAATAGGCTCTCCAAGGTCTTTTTTGGACCCTTACTACTGAGAAAGTGAGAAGTAAAGGCATAGTTGAGTTCTCTAAAGTTGCCAATACTTTCTGGCTTCAAACGCGAGTACCACGTACTTGCAAATTTCTCGAGTGTTAGGGGGAAGGCACGACACATGATCGGGTCGGAATGTCGATGCAACGTCATGGTTGTCTTATAATGCTGTAGATGGTCCAGTGAGTCTACCGAATCGTCATACATTTTGATTTGCGGCATTCTGAAGTTATGAGGGAGCGGTGTCTCGAGGACATCTTCTGTGAACGCTTGGACACCAAGTTCATCCAAGATACTGTGGCTTCTATGCTTGAGAGCTCTGTCGATTTTTTCTTCCATTTCTTCGATCTGCTTGTCTAGGTTTGGATTGCTTTTGGAAAAGAAACCTTCTTTAGATCGGCCGTAGGGCAGCGAAGGCTCGACGGTAGAACAGCTGTAATCCGAGTCTTCGCTTCCAGAGGATTCCGCTTGTCCAAGAGCTTGGTGAGGAGGAGGGGAGGGTTGTCGGCCCCTGCCTCGGACTTGGGCCGCCAAGTCAGCTATCGTTCGGGAGAGTTCTTGGAACTAAGTTTGAGTTACTGGGGCAATTTGAGGATGCGAGGCTGCTCTTTCGGAGTCGGGGGAGTCAGTTCCGGAGTGGCGATGACCTGTTTCTCTGGCAGGAGGCCGTTTGCTTGACCCTGGGGTTGCTCGTTCGGGGATCACAAGGAATCTTGGCCTGGATTGCTGACTCTGAGCGCTGCCTCGGATGGGGGCAAAGCACACCGTTGGGGCTTCCTTGGCGGTCCTTTTGGTGGTGTTTCTTGGCGGCATTGCAATAGATGAATTCTTTTATATTTCTTCGCTTTCACTATTTAGCGAGAGATTGTAGTTTCCCACAGACGGCGCCAATCTGTTGATGCCGAAAGAATGTTGCTGGCGTAGCGTTGACTTCCAAGGATCCAAGGTTGACTTCTCGAGATCCGCACAAGTGAACAGGGGTGAATTAGGGGACCCATGAAAGGAGGGGAGGAGAGACCTCCGAGGGCACTCTGACGTTCTAGTTAGGACGAGGGTTTGAGAGAGGCCGAGGATTAATTTTGAAGTAGATTAGTGCAGATTGTTTCTTGTGTGTTTGTGAAGTGAAAGAGTTGTGTCTTGAACTTACATACCTTAGGCTATTTATAGTATTCCGAGTGGAGGTCGCTCACGTGGGGGTGAGATGGCCTTACCCTTGTGATCCCGTGCTTCTGGAGTCAGGTCTCAGTTGCGTGCTCAGAGAGTCAAGTGTCTCAGGAGGTCGCGTGTTTCAGAGAGGGTTAAGCCCGCTAATCGGGCTTTGACGTGACGATTGTGTGATTTTCCCATTTCATATGTGCCTTGTCATGCTGCAGAGGCTTGACATGCGTCAGCGTCCTATTGGTGATGCTAGACTCCACGTGTAGACGTCTTATTGGACGGGGGTATTGTGGGCTCCATCATCATGTTTCCTTGTAAAGTTGTAATTCTTCATAGTATTGCTTGTAATTCTTCAATCCCCATGTATGCAATCAAATCAAAGAAAGACTTGCAACCTTTACCATGATGCATGCTAAATTAAATGATGCTGGAATATATTTTCCAAAAAAAACCAATCATGCTTTAGCAGTTCTTACTGGACAGAGGAGTTCGTAAGGATCCTTACATTCCATCTAGATGTTTGTCTGGACTTCAACTGCTTTTCTCCTCAAAAGCACAGGCTTTCTTATCCTTGTTTTATAATGAGAATTTTTATTCTCATTTAGGTAATTTATCTTACATTATCATTTGAAATATGTCATGATAATTGATAGTGAGCATTATCAGACAACGGAAAGTCATTTCTTGGCATGCTACAGAGAAAGCACCATAGTAAACGGGACTAAATAAATTCATTTACCAAACAGGGGCATTAGATTTAGGCGTATGTCCTCTCTACCTTGCTAAATTATCAGGAAGCTGGAATGCTGCAGCCACAACAAGGCTACTTCGTATCATTGAGCTACTAGTCCAGGGAGAGCCAAAGATCCTGGCCTCCAAATGTAAGCTTTCTGGAACAAGTACAAAATGAATGATACAACAAGAAGATTTTTAGACCAAAAAGAAAGAAAACAAAGATTGTGAAATGTTTTATAGAATGTCTAACAGCTGATCTGTTCTAAAACATTTAACAAAAGCAATCGTAAGGGGTCACGTGAAATTCCAGGGCAAAAGAAGGTGACTTAATATATTATTATTTTTTTTGTGCAAGTGACTTCATATATATCACATAAGGTATGTTAGGTGTCTAACACTGAGGCAATAATTACCCAAGCTAAGAGCAAAATGACGAGCGATATATAATAACAACAACAACAACAACGAAATCTTCATGATTGCTAAAATGTTATAAAAAGAAACGAAAAGCAACTGTCTATGTTATATGGATAAGAACACTAGGTTTAGTTCATCAGTGTGAATGGCTCACCCTACCTCCTGAAACATGGAAGATCATTACTGCAGGGCAAATCAGGTCTTTATATATCCTACTGACACCATAACTTTCTTTGTCCCAACTCTTGAAGCATGCCCAATACTAATGTTGACTTGTTTACATTCATACATTGATCTTCTTAACAGAATGCACCATCAGTTTCATACAGTTCTGCAGTCAAGCAGACCAGGATTGAATATATAGCTTCTGTTTTTGAGTGGGATCTATCAACAGAGGTAAATATATGAGCCCCATTGTCAACATACACCCAACTGCAACCAGCAAACTTCTTCAGCTCCTTCCCTCTCATCTGCTTCCTTATCCGTCCCATCTCAGCCCAGTTCCTCTCTTCAGCATAGACATTGGCCAACTGCACATAACGAGCTCCATTATATCCTTCAATTCTTAATAGTTTCTCCTCTGCCTCTTTTGCAAGTTCTGCATTCCTATTTAGCTTACAAGCATTCAAAAATGCTCCCAGGAGTATAGCATCCACTTCAATGGGAATGCTTTTCATGAATGCTACTGCCTTTTCCAGTTGATTAGCCCTTCCATATAGATCAATCATGCATGCATAATGGTCAATCTCAGGCAATATGTTATAATCTTCTGTCATGGAACTGAAGTATTTTTCACCCATTTCTACTAAACCATGGTGACGACAAGCTGATAGGAGGGCAACAAAAGTAACTTCATCGGGCCTTAATCCTTTCTCCAACATTTCCTCAAACAACCAGATAGCTTCAATATCACGCCCATGGTGAGCATAACCAGCTATAATTACATTGTAAATGATCGAATCTCTTTCAGTAACCTCTTGAAAAACTTTTTCTGCATATTTTATATTCCCACATTTGGAATACATATCGACCACCCCACTAATCAATTTTTTATCAATCCCTATCCCTGTTCTCAATATGTAAGCATGAATCTGTTTTCCAGGATCCAAGGCAGCTTGTAGCGCACAGACACCAAGCACACTGACAAGGATCAAAGCATCAGGAACCATGGCTTCCTTAGCTCTAAACTCACCTAATAGTTCAAACACAGCATCAGACTGCTTTGATTTGACATAACCCGAAAACAAAGCTGTCCAAACAACAGAATTCTTCATTGCTAACGAATCAAAAAGCCTTCGCGCTTCTACCATGTTGCCTTGAGATGAATATCCCACAATCATTGAAGTGATTGAAAAGGAGTTCCCAACCCCATAAGTTAAATGCACTGACTCTGCATAAATAATATTTCCGGACTTGCAGTAAACATCAACAATGCCACTGCTTATAAAAGGATTAGAACACAACCCATTTTTCAAAACCCAAGCATGTACTTCTTTTCCAAGCTTTAAACTTTTCAAAGCAGAACAAGCACTCAAAACACTCGCAAAAGTGTGCTCATTCCATCTAAGTCCATTCTCCGCCATACTAACAAACAACCTCAGTGATTCCTCCTCATAACCATTCTGCGCATAACCTGAAATCAACGTGTTCCAAGAAACCGTATCATTCAAATTTGGCTCCCTCCAAAATAGTCTCAAAGCCATTTCAACGTCACCTTCCCTAAAAAATGAGGCCACCATTGCATTCTTAGACACCACATCAACCACCCCGCCACCACACACATTAAACACACCAAACGCTTCTGTGAAACACCCACTTTTGGAATACATGTCAATGAGAGAACTCACTGCGAACCCACTTAAATCATTGGCTGTTTTTACCATAAAACAATGCAACTGCCTACCATAGCAAACCATAGATAATTTAGCGCACAAGTTGAGCATTGCAGTAGCGGTAAACTCATCAATTCTAATCCTGCCATGCTCTCTTTGCATCTCTATGAAAAAGTTAATCGCATTAGTCTCGTACCCATCAGCACTAACATAACCCGACAGCATCGAATTATAAGTAACCAAATCTCTTTGAGAAGCTGCGTCGAATAATGCGCGCGCTTGTGCAAAATTTTGATATCTTATGTAGGATGAGATTATCGCGTTCCAGGAGAAAACGTTTCTGTCAGGCATTTCATCGAACAGTTCCCGAGCTTCACGTAAGAGACCATGTTTTGAGTACAAGTGAATGAGTTGATTCGAAGTGAAGATTGTTGGTTTAAAACCAGCTTTTATGGCTTGAACGTGATATATAAGACCATCTTTCAAGCACCCCATTTATATATATATATATATATATATATATATATATATATATATATATATATATATATATATATATAAGGTCTTAGATGCAAAGTAAAAAGTTTTTACAGAAAGAAGTGCGTAAATAAAGAGGGATGTGGTCTTACAGTGGAGGTGTAGAAGTTAAACGCTGTTTTTTGGAGCATGAAAGTAGGAAGGGGGAGAGGTTTGAATAGGAGAGGCATACGAAATAATAATCAGCAAAATAAAAAGTTTCTCTGTGACTGCTGGGATTCGAGCCTAAGTCTCCGCCGCACAACGTGGAATTCTTACAACTAAACTACAGCCACTTCGTCGAAATAAAAGCTTAATTAGTATTAATAACCTGTAATGTGCAAACCACTCATTAATTAGCTCCAGTTTATTTAACAAACTACAAGAGTAACAAGAATTTTGCTACCTGCCTATCGCCGCTAAATATTTATTTTGATCCTACAACTTTTGATCAGATTTTATTTTGATCACACAACTTTCAATTGTATTAATCAAGTTTTATAATTTTGTTTGATTTTTTAATCAGATTTTTTCGACAAATTTAGTCTTAAAATCACGTCGAAATTCCACTTTGTAAACTAAGGTACAAACCTAAGAGAGGGAGGAGGGTGAATTGGGTTTTAAAAAACTTTTTGCTAATTAATATACAAGTTTTTAATAATTTAATCAATCAAGGCATACAACAAATAATATGCTTGAGATTAAAGGAATAAAGGAAGAGAATATGCAAACTACGTTTATAGTAAAGGTTCGGCAATATCGGAATCTCTCTGACCCTACGTCCACTCTCTTCAAGGAACCTCCTTGAAGTAATCCACTAAATATAGTTAAGCAACTTCACAGGTGTTGCACAAACCTTACAAGCAAACTCTTCCACAAGAAAGTTACAAAGACGTGTTTAATTCTAAACACTCTAAGAGTTACACCAACTCTTTCTCTTTACAATGAATGATATTAAATGTAAAAGAAATGTAGAGAGATAGCAATGAATGTTTTACAAGATGAAGATTATCTTTTTTTCAATAACAAACTTAAAGAATGGCTCACAATTAAATTTTCAAGGCTTTTGAGAGTATTAATGAGCTATTAATCAAATTGAATATTCTATCTTGTTATTTAAATGCTCATTGATAGGGGTTTTTTTATAGCTTTGGACTTATATGGTGGTTAGACACTGATTTGGTAGGTTTGGAACATTAAATGCTTAAGTCCCACATCTCAAACGGTCATATTTTTGAATTACCAGTCCATTGGATCCTTGTACTAGTCGATTGGGTCATTGTACTAGTCGACTGGGTCAAGTGAAAAAAATGCACTTTTAGGCTTAGGGAGAGTACCAGTCGACTGGGTCCTCGACTGAAAACTTACTGTCCCTTTTACCAATCGAGTAGTTCAGAGACCCAGTCGACTGGGTTGTCCAAAAACCCAATTTTTATGTTTTAAAAACAGTTTTTGACTTAGAAACATTTGTCATATTTGTTTTTGTCAAAATCTTTTGCAAAATGAGCCATATTTCAAGCTAGGTAACTGAAATTAGAGATTTACAATGTGATTCAATTACCTTAGAGCCTATTCTAGATATTCTGTTTTCTTTTGGTATTTGAACATGTTGTATTTTTGTGTCTTGTTTCTGTATTGAATATTTTTTCTACTTAAACACTTAGATAAAACTGTTAGTGTAATTTAAGTAGTGTTGGTTTTTTTGATGATGACAAAACCATAGAGAGAAAAAACAGTTTTAAAAACTAAGTGTTGGTTTTTTTCAAAAAAATTGGACAGAGTTTCCTATGTTTTTATGGTAAAAACCAACCTGCAAGCATTCAATGATAATAATAACAGTCCCAACCAATCAATGCAAGACTATGTTAAGCATTTTAACATGTTCGGAGCAATGTTCCCCCTAAAACTATGTTTTATATCAGTTTACATAGATTTTTCTCTTTTTCTACCATGTTTTGACAACAGCAGAAAAGGGGGGATAATCATAGAAAATAAGCAATTCAAACACTACAGATAGTAAGATAAGGCATAAATAAACTTGTGTAAAAAACTAAGCATAAACCGGAGTTAGTAAGACCTTATAGGAAGAATCAGAAGTTTGCACATAAGCTTAAAATATTTAAAGTATATGGATGAGCTATAAAGGGCTCAAACTATTCAAACATATAGCTAAAATAAAATCACATACATGAGCCACAAGCTATGAAAAGTAACCATGTAAATACAAATATCCATACAGCACGAGCTTAAGTAAGCTGTCTTGAAAATCTGATATAACCCAAGCAAATGAATGTATGAAAAGAAAATGAAAAGTAATGTTCTTGTTAAAACATCCATGGAGCCAAAAAAAAAAGGTAAATGACGGAGACTAATGACTCAACGAGCTGGGGAGTTAGAGCTGTCTCGGAGAAGATCCAAATCTTAGCCAAAGAGCCTTTCGAGTGCTCTTGGAGTAACTCAAAATCATCTTGGAGGGTGTTGATATCTTGACGTATAAGGTCGATGTCAGTCCTTACCATCTAGAAGCTTTGGTTCATTGAAGAGCTCAAGCTTTAGAATTCGGACTGCATGGATATCGGTAGGCTCACTATGGCTTGTAGTAGATCATCATGTCCAACATGACCAGCTGTCGAGCTACCATGTTCAACAAGCTATAGACTAGGTGCATGCTCGTTAGTGTCCATGGCAGTAGGAGGAGCTGCATCATCGAGCACATCATCGTCCTTATCACTGTCATCACCATCCCGATGCGAATGTTCTTCCCAACCTTAGAATGAACCATGCCATTCCGTATCGTGCACCGCATCTTCTTTAATAAAGAGCGATTGAGGATGTCTTTGGGGCCGATGTCTTGAGCTTCAGAGGCAAACAAGGGAACTTTGAAGTAATGCAAAATCAGGGTGATAAGCATGCCATAGGGGAGGCACCTCGAGTCACGAGCCTCACTATTGATTATATTGGCTAGCAATAGGGGGTATTAAAATGGTGTCCAGTTTTGAGACACCAAATCAATACTATGTCAATTTTTGACATATAACCCCAACTCCATAGTCGATGGTGGATGGTCCAACTCATAATAAGGTTGAACAATTTTGAGTCAAGGGGTATATCACTACACTGATGGAAAGTAGTGGGTAGAAAGACATAGTTAGGGTCTCCTCTAACTATCTGACATGTCTCCTCGTAATCAAAATTGTCTAGCCATCCATCTAGACTCCATGAGGCAGGTAGTATATCAAAATTAGCATGACGAATAGAATTGAAATCTACGAATCTACCTGTCATGATTTTCTTATGTCTAATAACAATGTTATACCTATTATTGACTGTTGGACTCCAGAAAAGCGAGTCATCGAGTTCAGTCCTTGCTTGATTGCTCGAGGAACCATCTATTTTATTGCCTCTTGAGTTCAGAGCTGAGGACTTCCATGACCTAGACCCCTTAGGCACGTGAGGTCTGAAAACGGTTGTCTTAATATGTATTCTTTCAGACATATTTGAAAATCACGTTTGGTGGGAGTTTGTGGTGAAAAGAGTGAAGATTCAACGGTGAAAGTTGAAAAATAGGTGATTTTGAAGGATGATTATGAGTACTATGGAGTGATTTCAAGAGATTTTAGGTTAAAAGCAAGAATTTTTAGAGAGAGAAAGCTAAGATTTGGAGAAAATGGCGTGCAATCTGAAGAAAAAAAATAAATAAAGCATCTATTATATAGAATCACAATACCAGTTGACTGGGTTAGGGTACCAGTCGACTAAAAATCACGTTTGGTGGGAGTTTGTGGTGAAAAAAGTGAAGATTCAACGGTGAAAGTTGAAAAATAGGTGATTTTGAAGGATGAATATGAGTTCTATGGAGTGATTTCAAGAGATTTTAGGCTAAAAGCAAGAATTTTTAGAGAGAGAAAGCTAGGATTTGGAGAAAAATTGCGTGAAATCTGAAGAAAAAAAAATAAAGCATCTATTATATAGAATCACGATACCAGTTGACTGGGTTAGGGTACCAGTCGACTTGGTTCTTCATACTCCGAGATTTTTTTTGATATACCAGTTGACTGGTAAAACTGGCAGTTAGACACCAGTCGACTGGATTGACCCTACTAGTCGACTGGGTTCATCAAATATTTCAAAATTTTGGGCTCCAAACTTTTCGTGTGATACCATTCGACTGGGTCCTTGTACTAGTCTACTGGTAATATGGGCAGTGAGTTACCAGTTGATTGGATTGACCCAACTAGTCGACTGGGTAAATGGACAGTGAGCTACTAGTCGACTGGGTCATCCAACTAGTCGATTGAGTCTTTCAAAAATCATAAAATTTTGAGCTCCAAGTAGGAATTTTACAAGAAATGATTTATCTATGCCATTTTGAGTGAGAGAAATATTAAATTGGAGTCAATACTCATTTACTTAATGGCAATTATGCATATGATGAATGTAGATGCAATCAAACACACATATGTTCATAATTTGTTAAAACCATTAATAGTCTTATCTTACAAAAGCTATCTTCATTCTTGGGCTTAGTAAGAATATCAGCAATTTGATCTTCCAAAGGAATGAATTCTAATCTAATATCACCCTTTTGAGCATGATTTCTTATGAAGTGATGTCTTATCTCTACGTGTTTGGTTCTTGAATGTTGAATTGAGTTTTTTTTTAGTCAAGTTGATAGCACTAGTGTTATCACAATGAATTGGTATATTTTTAAAATTTATGCCATAGTCTTCTAGTTGTTGTTTCATCTATAAAACTTGTGCACAACAACTTCCGGCAGCTACATATTCCGCTTCGGCGATTAGTAGTACAACTGAATTCTCTTTCTTAGAAAACTAAGAGGTTAACATTGCACCTAAAAGTTGGCATGTTCCACTAGTACTTTTTCTATCTAGCCTATAACCCGCAAAATCTGCATCCGAGTACCCAACAAGTTCAAAATTTGATTTTTTAGAATACTATAAACCTAGATTTTGAGTGCCTTGTAAATATCTTAGGATTCTTTTTATGGCAATTATATGTGATTCCTTAGGATTAGCTTGAAATCTAGCACACATTCATACACTGAACATTATATCGGCTCTACTTGCAGTTAGATTTATTAAAGCTCCTATCATGCTTCTATAAGTTTTAGTATCTACACACTTACCTCCCTCATCTAGGTCAAGTTTTATAGAGGTGCTCATAAGAGTGCCAATTGATTTTGAGCTTTTTATCCCAAACCTCTTCAATAGGTCCTTAGTGTATTTTGATTGATTGATATGCCTCCTTTCAATTGTTCGATTTAGAGTTCAAGGAAGCAGGTAAACTCTCCCATCATGCTCATTTCAAATTCACACTGGATACACTTAGCAAAATCTTGACACATGGATTCATTAGAAGCACCGAATATAATATCATCAACATATATTTGGACTCATAATGTGTCATTTTTGTGAGTTTTTATTATGAGGGTTATATGAATTTTTCCTCTAGTAAAACTATTTTCAAGTAAAAGCTTACTTAGTCTTTCATACCATGCGCTTGGAGCTTACTTCAACCCATAGAGAGCTTTAGAAAGCTTATAGACATGGTTTGAAAGACTAGGATTTTCAAAACCAAGTGGGTGCTCAACATACACCTCTTCTTCTATAAAACCATTTAAAAAGGCATTTTTCACATCCATTTGAAATAGCTTAAACTTATTAAAGCATACAAAGGCTAATAACATACGAATGACTTCTAATCTAGCTACAGGAGCATAAGTCTCATCAAAGTCTATTCCTTCTTCTTGATTATAACCCTTAGCAACTAGTCTAGACTTATTCCTAGTTACTATTCCATTTTTATCCATTTTATTTCTGTATACCCATTTTGTACCTATGATTATATGATTCTTTGGTCTAGGAACTAGAGTCCATACCTTATTCCTTTCAAATTGATTTAATTCTTCTTACATAGCATTTATCCAATCAACATCTTTTTCGACTTCTATAAAATTCTTAGGTTCTACTTGAGACAAATAAGCTACACAATTGCAAATATTTCCTATATAGGATCGAGTTCTTACCCTTTTGTGAACGATCAACAATCACTTGATCGATTGGATAACAATTTACATACCTCCAATCTTTAGGAAAAGCATCTTCTTGTTGACTTGTAGATGGTTGATCAAGATTGAGAGCATCTACCTCTTGACTTGTTTGAGATTGGCTCTTTTTCGAGTCAACAATGGGAGTAGATGTATCCTTTCTTGGAATAAAACCTGCATCATCATTAAGAGATACTATTCCACTACTAATTGGGTTATACTCATTAAAGGCAACGTGTACGGATTCTTCAACCACTAGAGTTCTTTTGTTAAAGACTCCATAAGATGTACGGATCCTAAGAATATCTCTTCATCGATCTTTGAGTCAAATTTATCTAAATTAGTTTTATTGTTATTTAGGATGAAGCATTTACAACCAAAAGCACAAAAATTATTTTCACAAAGCATGACTCTAGCAAATTCTTCTAGAACTCTATTTTTCTTTTCAACAACTCCATTTTGTTGAGGAGTTCTAGGTGCTGAAAAATTGTGATCAATTCCATTTTCATCACAAAATTTTGAAAAACTTTGGTTTTCAAATTCTTTTCCATTATCAGTTTTAATACTTGAAATAGAAATCTCTTTTTCATTTTGAGCCTTCTTGTAAAATTTCACAAATCCTTATATGCTTCATCTATGTAAGCAATAAAAATAACAAAGGTATATCTTGAATAATCATCAACAATAATAAGAGTATATTGATGGCCACCTAGATTAATGGTGCTTATTGGACCAAACAAGTTCATATGTAAAAGTTCCAATGGTCTAGAGGTTGAGATTACATTTTTTGATTTAAAAGAAATTCTAGTTTGTTTTCCCATTTGACAAGCATCACAAACCCTGTCTTTTTCGAATTTGATTTTGGGAAGTCCAACAAGTAAATCTTTTCTTGAAAGAATTTTAAGCAAATCCATGTTCACATGACCAAGTCTTCTATGCCATAGCCATAGGTTTTCCTTAAAAGCGGAAAAACATTTTTCATTTTCCAAATGAAAATATTTTAAATTAATTAGATAGACATTGTCATGTCTATGGCCAACAAACTTGATCTTGTTACTCTTGATGTCTATAATTAGACAATGAAAGGATTCAAATATGACTTTGTTGCCTTTTTCACATAGTTGACTAATAGTAAGTAAATTTGGCTTAAGGCCTTGCACATATAAAACATGGTCAATGGTTAAGGAATCATTACCCACTTTGCCATGCTCGATAATCTTTATCTTTGTGTTGTCTCCAATTGTGACGTGTTCGCCATCCGTTAGAGTTAGTCTTTGAACATACTTTGATCACCAGTCATGTGCTTTGAGTATCCACTATAAAGGTACCAATAGTTACCTTTTTTCCTTGGTGTGAAGACATATCTATGTTACACAAGGATATACAATTGCACTTTTAGGTACCCAAAATTTCTTGGGTTCTTTGGGGTTAGTCCTAGAAAATACAGCTCCTTTAGGGACCCATACTTTCTTAACATTATAAGGTGCTCTATAATTGTAGACATGTTGATGATGTATGATCCTAGGATGATAGTTATTGAAGTTTCTAGGATTTCTTGAATATGTATGCCTATAATTACTTGGATAAGCATTCTTAGGATACATGTTTCTAGTATGAGAATTATGAACATGCATGTTATCTCTAGGATATACATGATGGTAACTTATAGGATGTGCGTTTCTAGCATGTGAATTCCTTGAATGATAATTCCTAGTATTTGTATATCTTGGATGAGCATACATATATGCATATGTATTTCTAGGATTTTCATCTCTAGCATATGCATTCATATATATTTCTAGGATTTTCATTTCTAGCATATGCATTAGAATTTGTTGTTATTTGTCTAAGTTTCAAACATATCCAAACATGGTCTAAAGTTGGTTAATGTCCAAACCAATTATGGGATATCAAATTTCAGCAAGTTATAAGGTTGCACACATGTGTGTGCTTCAATTTTGAGCATGGGAAGGTCAGGCACACTGCTGTGGAAGTTTCTGCCCACAGGCAGGAGGTGTGCGCACAGCATCAGGAGGCTGCAGCATCAGGTCACGCCGCAGCACACAGCACCACATCAAAGCGCACAGCATCACTTGGAAACTGATGAAGGGCTGAGATTAAAAGAAGAACATGATCAAAGGGTCAAGAATGATTCACAAGATTGTCCAAGAATTAAGAGGCTATAAAAAGGGTTTCCTAGCCTCATTTCAAAGGGTGAAAAGAGTAAGGTGTGTGAGAGAACCACACAGGTTGTGACATTGTGAGATCATTGTAACACAAGAGAGAATTGTGTGAAAGATATAAACACAAGAGGGACTCTTGTAGTGAGGCTGGTTGTAATAAGATAGAGAGAGTCTAGATTAGATTAGAGAACATTGTTGAGTTCTCATCTTCTTCCTTCTCTTCTTGTTTCTTCAAAAACTTGGATTCTTGAAGGGGATTGCTGTAACTTTGTAAGAACCATTGAGATAGTGCAGAGAGTTCGGAGGAACTCACGGGGACGTAGGCACATTGTCGAACCTCGACAACAAATTACTTGTCTTCTTTCTTTCTTTGATTTTCTGTTCTTGTGTTCGATTGCTGAAATTATTTCTACAAGTCATTCAAGACTTGAGTGTTTGGAAGATCACCACCTGGGCATCTTGTCAAGGTGATTTCCAACAGTGGTATTAGAGCACAGCAGCTGGTTATCGGAACAAGAAGTAGAAGGTATGGAGTCAAGACTCCAAGAATCAAAGATCAAACTTCTTGGGTGATTCAAGAACGGTGTAAAGATCAAGATCTGGTCGTGTTCTTGAAGGTTGATTCAAGAACGGTGTTAAAGATCCATCTTCGATCTGTGTTCTTGAGGTCGAAGAAAGTAGTTGTGGTTAGTGCACAAATCTGGGATCTTATCCGCAAAAGATGGCTTCAAATTTCTGTGTGGAGAAGTTTGATGGAAAGGGGGACTTTACCCTATGGAAGCGGAAGATCAAGGCGGTTCTAATACAGCAGAAAGTGGACTTGGCTATTAGAGAAGATGATGCTTTTTCAGCAAGTGTCACGGAGGACCAGCGGACCAAGATGAAGAAGATGGCTTACAGCACCATTTTCTTGCACATGTCGGATAATGTCACAAGGGAGTGCGGAGACTCGGAGGATCCAGCTGTCATATGGAAGAAACTAGATGAGTTGTTTCTTATCAAGACTCTCCCGGATAAGAAGTATCTTCGAAAATGAATCTTTGCTTTTAAATTTGATCCTAAGGAAGAGTTGCAAGATAATTTTGATGCCAAGAAAATGAGTGCATCAAGTGGTAAAGGGCTGTTCTTTAAAAGAAGGGCAGCAACTTGGTATGGCAGCAACCATGGCTACTACCGGGACAGAGGTAGAGGAGAGAGCCATGGGAGAGTGCACAACAGCATGTATGGCTACTACAGGGATATAGATAGAGGAGAGAGCCATGGGAGAGTGCACAGCAGCATGTATGGCTACTACTGGGATAGAGGTAGAGGAGAGAGCCATAGGAGAGTGCAGAACAGCATGCATGGCTACTACCGGGACAGAGGTAGAGGAGAAAGCCATGGGAGAATGCATTCCAAACTGAGACTTGGAGGGAAGAGTTGCTACTACTGCCATAAGGAGGGTCATGTCAAGAAAAATTGCAAGAAGATGACAAGGGATAGAGGAGGAAGCCATACCAAGAATGGAGACGCTTCGGTTGCCAAAACAGAACAGCAAGATGATGATGTTCTTGTTGTGTGCTCAAGTGTGAGCAAGGGGCAAGAAGGCAGCGGGAAATGGATCTTGGATACCGGGTGCACTCATCATATGAGCCCTCACAAAGAATGGTTCAAGAATTTCAAGAAGATCAATGATGAAAGGGTCTTCTTGGGGAATGATAATTCTTGCCAAGTGAGAGGGATTGGAGACATCCAATTGAGGATGTTTGATGGAGTCACAAGGCTGCTGGAAAATGTGAGGTATGTTTCAGATTTGAAGAGGAACTTGATCTCATTGGGGCAGCTGGATTCCATGGGCTATACATGCAAGATAGAGGGAGGAAAGATCAAGGTGGCCAAGGGATCTTTGGTTGTGATCAAGGCAGCAAGAAACGATGGACTCTATGAGATGATCGGAAAAACAGAAACCAATGATCAAGCAGCAAGCTTGATGGCTGAGCTGGACAAGGCAGCCCTTTGGCACACTCGCTTGGGACACATGAGCGAAAAGGGCTTGCAAGTGCTTAGCAAGGAAGGTCTACTTGGTGGTGACAAAGTAGAAAAACTGGATTTCTGTAAGAGCTGTGTTTTTGGGCAGCAACATCGGGTCAGCTTCAACACCGGAGTGCACAAGTCTAAGGGCATTCTTGACTACATTCATGCGGACCTTTGGGGACCAGCAAGGACACCAACACAGGGAGGTAATATTTACTTTCTATCTTTAATTGATGATTATTCAAGAAAAGTGTGGGTTTATTTGGTGAAAAATAAATCAGATGCATTGAATAAGTTAGTGGTGTGGAAAGGGCTGGTTGAGACTCAAATGGGTAGAGTAGTTAAGGGGATAAGAACCGATAATGGCTTAGAAATTTTTAACCAAGAACTTGATCAATTCTGTAGGTTAAATGGCATTCTAAGACATAGGACGGTTGTGGAAACTCCTCAGCAAAATTGAGTTGTTGAGTTATTGAATAAGACCCTTATGAAAAAAGTTAGGTGCATGCTAATAGGATCCGGGTTATCAAAATATTTTTGGGGAGAAGCTGTAGCTACAGCTGCATATTTGATTAATAGATCACCCTCTAGGATTGTATACCATAAGACTCCCGAAGAGTTGTGGAGTGGAAAACCCCCTGAGTTGGACAACCATAGGACTTTTGTGTGTGCTGCGTATGCACTCCAAAAGGAGGATAAGCTTAGCCCAGGATCTAGAAAATATGTGTTTCTAGGATATGGGGAAGGGGCTAAGGTTGTGGTCCTTAGAAAAAGAAGGATTTAAACTCATAATAAGTAGGGATGTTATTTTTAATAAATTGCTATTTCCCTACTTGGAGAATACTAACCCTGCAGGGGCTAGTGAGCAAACAAATTCAGAAATTGTTGAGCATAGCATCAAGGGAGATTCTGTTCAGGTAGAGCAAAGGAGGCAAGAGGGTTCAGACCAGGTAGAGCCCTCGGATGATTGCCAAACTCAAGAAATTCAAGAAGAGGCTGAACAAGAAGAGGATGCTGCAGCAAGTCAGAAGGACTTTCAGCTCATAAGAGACTAGGAAAGAAGGCTGGTCGGACCACCTTTAAGATGTGGGTTTGCGGATGCTGCAGATGCAGCAGCTCCTTGGACAGAAGGAGAGATGAGTGAACAAGAAACTTACACGGTGGCCATGGAGTGTAAGGATTCATCAAAGTGGCAGCTAGCTATGGAGGAAGAAATGGATTCTTTGAGGAAGAACAACTTCTGGGAATTGGTGAAAATTCCAGGAAATCAGAAAGTTGTGGAATGTAAGTGCACTTATAAGATCAAAGAAGGGTGACCTCCATGAGATGAAGTCCGGAACAAGGCTAGGCTGGTGGCGAATGGGTTCACGAGAAGAGAAGACATAGGTTTTACAAAAACTTTCTCACCTGGACACAAGGTGGAGAAGATGGTGAGTATCCTCACCTATGTCATTGATGGGCTGTTAGTTTGGAACAGCAGAAAGATGATGGAAAGGTTTATATCTCAACTCAGAGAGGAGTTCGAGAGGAAGGATCTCAGCCTTGCACAAAAGATCCTTGGAATGAGGAGAATCGTCCGGGAAAAGAAGAGAAACAGGTCAAGTGTTTCTTGGGCAATGGATGTTTTCAGAAAATCTGTGAGTAGTCCCGAAAAAGAGCGTTGGCTTGGGATGAAGTGGTTGCTGAGGTACATGGAGGTTCAGTGGCAGCCAGTGGTAGCACTCATAACAACCAGGGCAGAATGCATAGTGGCTACGGAAGCCATAAAGGAGGCTATGGGGTGCAAAGGGCTGTTGGACGAGTGGGAGGTCCTAAAAGAGCAGGTGGTGGTAACTTTGGATAACCAAAGTGCGGGGCAATTTTGGAGGAATCCAGTGTTCCATGAGGGGACAAAGCATATGGATGTTTGGTATCATTACATTCTGGAAAATGGTACGAAAGGATGCATTCATGTTGACAAGAAGACCACGGAGAAAAGTCCTACAGATTTAGGCACCAAGGTTCTACCTCTAAGAAGGTCTAATCATTGCCTTGGACTTCTTAGGAATGGAGTTAGTTAATTGGTAACTCCATATGAGTTTGGATCCTGAAGCTTTCTGCACAATAGTTCAGGTTTTTGAACTCTTAGACAAAGGTAGAGATTGTTGTTATTTGTCTAAGTTTCAAACATATCCAAACATGGTCTAAAGTTGGTTAATGTCTAAACCAATTGTGTAATATCAAATTTAGCAAGTTATAAGGTTGCACACATGTGTGTGCTTCAATTTTGAGCATGGGAAGGTCAGGCACACTGCTGTGGAAGTATCTGCCCACAGGCAGGAGGTGTGCGCACAGCATCAAGAGGCTGCAGCATCAGGTCACGCCGCAGCACACAACACCACATCAAAATGCACAGCATCACTTGGAGAGTGATGAAGGGCTGAGATTAAAGTAAGAACATGATCAAAGGGTCAAGAATGATTCATAAGATTGTCCAAGAATTAAGAGGCTATAAAAAGGGTTTCCTAGCCTCATTTCAAAGGGTGAAAAGCGTAAGGTGTGTGAGAGAACCACACAGGTTGTGACATTGTGAGATCATTGTAACACAAGAGAGAATTGTGTGAGAGATATAAACACAAGAGGGACTCTTGTAGTGAGGCTGGTTGTAATAAGATAGAGAGAGTCTAGATTAGATTAGAGAACATTGTTGAGTTTTCATCTTCTTCCTTCTCTTCTTGTTTCTTCAAGAACTTGGATTCTTGAAGGGGATTGCTGTAACTTTGTAAGAACCATTGAGATAGTTCAGAGAGTTTGGAGGAACTCACGGGGACGTAGGCACATTGCCGAACCTCGACAACAAATTACTTGTCTTCTTTCTTTCTTTGATTTTCTGTTCTTGTGTTCGATTGCTGAAATTATTTCTACAAGTCATTCAAGACTTGGGTGTTTGGAAGATCACCACCTGGGCATCTTGTCAAGGTGATTTCCAACAGAATTATTAGCATTTGAATTTAAATTTACATTCTTAGGCCTACTAGCATATATCGAATGAGAGTTTTTAATCATGCTAGTGGCCTTAGAGGTGGATGGTTCATTCACACATATTTCTTTCATGAACAATGTCTCTTTGAATTTTGTTTGCCTAATATAGAATAACCTAAGCCGGATTTTACTTCACTCAATCTTTGGCAAGATAGCACTTCATCTAGTTTTTCTTTTCCAAGCATAAGCATAGATATAGTGCTATTCAATTCCATTACTTTCTTTTTTAGAACATCATTTTCATTTAAAAAAAAAAATATTGTGATGAGTTATAAAGCATGGAAGATAGTTTTTCTTTTTCTTCCTTTAGACCTTCCATTTCTTTAGAAATAGACGAGACTTGCTTCTTGAGAGCAATATTTCTAGAATTAAATTTCTTCAATTCTTCATGCATTTCATTGATTACCTCAATTAATTCTTAACTACTACTAACAATATTATTATTACCAGAAAGGGAAGAATTTGATACCTCATTTTCATCATCGATTTTCATCAAGCAAAGATTAGCAATATCCTCGTATCCAACATCATTGTTCGAAGATTCTTCTTTTTCGTCATCACTCCATGTGGTTACAATCATGGCTTTCTTTTTAAAGCTCTTATATGATTTGTTTGTTGTTGGACAATCAGCCTTAATGTGATCGGGCTTCTTACAACCGAAACACGTAATAGGTTCCCTTATTGGAGTGGAATCCTTTGTGTAAGATTTCTTGATCTTTTTTAAGAACTTATGAAACCTTTTGGTGATTAAGGCCATCTCACCATCTTCTTCACTACTCTCATTTTTTTCTTCATTTTCTTCCTCATTGTTGCTTGTAGAGGCTTTGAGAGCAATCAATTTCTTCTTCTTCTCATCATCATTAGCAACGGGATTCATTTTTACCATCTCGTATACCAATAGTGATCCAAGAAGCGTTTCAACATCAAGTTTGTCGAGATCTTTGGCCTCTGTTATGACCGTCTTCTTTGCTTTCCCAGTAGATGACAAAGATCTTAATATCTTCCTTGTTAGTTCAAACTCCTCAATGTTCCTACCAAGAAGCTTTAAGCCATTAACAATAGTGGTAAAACGTGAGTGCATTTGAGAAATTATTTCGTTAGGAGACATTTTGAAAGATTCATACTTGAACACTAGCATATAGATTTTTGATTTTTTTAACTTCGCTAGTGCCCTCATATGTAACTTGCAGTTTATCTCAAATCTCCTTAGCAGAAACACATGCATAAACTTTATTGTACTAAAAAATATCTAAAGCATAATATAACATACTAGTGGCTCTACTATTTAGCTATATCATTCTACAATCCTTTTCATTAAACTCAGTTTTGAGTTTAGGCATTATATGACTAATTTATCCAATAGTTATTTCCTTTGTAGGAATTATAGGTCATTCCTCAATGACTCTCCATAAATTATAATCTTGTCATTCGACAAAGATTTTCATTCTATTTTTCCAATAGTTATATTTTGAGCCATTGAGCAAAGAAAGTCTGGTATAAGAATGACCTTTGGTATAGCTATTAGACACCATCGGATCAACTCAAGGATTTTAAGCTTGAAATTGAGTATGAAGCTCTAATAGCAATTGTAAACCGACGTACAAACCTAAGAGGGGGTGAATTGGGTTTTAAAAAACTTTTTGCTAATTAATACACAAGTTTTTAACAATTTAATCAAGTAAGGCACACAACAAATAATATACTTGAAATTAAAGGAGTAAAGGAAGAGAATATGCAAACTCTGTTTATAGTGGTTCGACAATATCAGAATCTCTTCTACCTTACGTCCACTCTCTTCAAGGAACCTCCTTGAAGTAATCCACTAAATATAGTCGAGAAACTTCATAGGTGTTGCACAAACCTTACAAGCAAACTCTTCCATAAGGAAGTTACAAAGATGTGTTTAATCTTAAACACTCTAAGAGAAAGGTAGAGAGATTGCAATGAATCCTTTACAAGATAAATATTATCTCTTTTTCAATAACAAGCTTAAAGAATAGCTCACAATTAATTTTTTAAGGCTTTTGAGAGTATTAATGAGCTATTAATCAAATTGAATGTTCTATCTTGTTATTTAAATGCTCATTGATGGGCGTTTTTTTTTATAGCCTTGGACTTATATGGTCGTTAGACACTGATTTGGTAGGTTTGGAGCATTAAATACTTAAGTCCCACGTCTTAAACGGTCATATTTTCGAATTACTAGTTGATTGGGTCATTGTACCAGTCAACTAGTTCAAGTGAAAAAAGTTCACTTTTAGGTTTAGGGAGAGTACCAATCGACTGAGTCATGGGACCAGTCGACCAGGTTAAGTTACCAGTCGATTAGGTCCTATTGCCAGTAAATTGAAAACCTACTGTCCCTTTTACCAGTCGACTGGTTCAGAGACCCAGTCGACTGGGTTGTCCAAAAACCCAGTTTTTATGTTTTTAAAACAGTTTTTGACTTAGAAACATTTTTCATATTTGTTTTTGTCAAACCCTTTTGCAAAATGAGCCATCATTCAAGCTAGGTAACTGAAATTAGAGATTTACAATGTGATTCAATTACCTTAGAGCCTATTCTAGATCTTCTATCTTCTTTTGGTATTTGAACGTGTTGTATTCTTGCATCTTGTTTCTGTATTGAATGTTTTTTCCGCTTAAACACTTAGATAAAACTGTTAGTGCAATTTAAGTAGTGTTTTGTCATTATTAAAATCAAATACAGGTCAGCACATTTTAACACCAGTTCAGCTCAAATGTGGCTAATAATCTCATCTTGGTGGTGAAATCTAGGGCTGGAATCGAGCCGAGCTTTTACCAAACTATTCGAGCTCAAGCTCGGTCAAAGCTCGGCTCGATCGAGCACGAACTCAAATTCGATCGAGCTCGAACTCGAGCCTAAAACTTAGGCTTAAATAGCTTATCGAGCTGAGCTCGAATATCTTAAGGTTTGGCTCGAAAGGCTCTCGAATAGTTTGATAAGGTATTATCGAGTTCGAGCAGAGTCGAGATCGAGCTCAAACCAATATTTATTTAATATTTTTATTTATTAAATTATAGTTCGGGCTCGGACTCGAGCTCGAGCTCGAATAAGCTCGATTGTTATCAAGCTCGAGTCCTCGAGCCTTCATAAAATTTATCGAACTTGAGCTCGAGCCCAATTTTCAAGCTCGATTTGAACTCAAGCTCAAGCTCGTGCCTGTTCATTTAAGCTTGAACCGAGCTCGAATACCTTAGTATTCGGGCTCGATATGGCTCGAATCCACCCCTAGTGAAATCCGCGCCAAATAAGACTTTAAAACCCCTTCTTCTTTTTTACTAAGGTGAAAATCTAGTTTAATTTTAGGACCGAATTTATTGGAAAGATCGGATTAGAAAATCAAACAAAGTTGTATAGCCCGATTGGTACGATTGAAAATTGTGTAACCAAAATAAAATTTGGTCAATAGTTGAATGATCAAAATATGTCTTTTTTACAGGTCCGTAAAATGGGTAAGCAAATATACTACCCACATACCCGCCAAGGAGTATTGGACCCAGCATACAGAGTAAATCTGTAGTAGTCTCTACTGCACCTACGTCGGGGCTAAAACTAAGGATTACTCTGCACTTTGTGCGATGAAAGCCTAAGTTTAGCAGTAACAACTATTTATGGGAATTAAGACTTCAACCCAAATATTTCAAACGAGGTGGACATAGGTATTTAGATTCAATACAAAATAGTTTCTAATATATATATGTTAGAAAAAAAATCATTTAAAATGATATTAAAGAGTTATTTGAAAACCCAAAAGATATTAGTTTAAATCTAAATGATGTGATTTAAATCTAAAAGTTGTAATTTAAACAGAAGAGTGTCGAAGTTTTTAAATATTTTTTAAACCGATACGATCTGGTCCATTGAAAACTAACAGATATGATCGTAAGGCTCTCATTAAATATGAAGTCTTTTCAATTGGAAAAACATGACTTTCCAGAATCATTTGAAGAGGTGCTTTTGCACCTATAAATACCCATTACTTCCCACTTTCATAATATAAATCATTTTTCATTATTTCTTCTCTTTTTTTCTCCAAAAAATTCGGTCATAATATTTCAGTATTTCAAAACATAATTAAATCGAAAGTTCTTCAGATTTTACTGTCTGCGGACTTTAAGTTTGAGACTTTGTTATAGTCTGGAGGATTATTCATCTATAATCCATAACAAACTTGTTTATATGAGTGAAAATAAATAAATTTTTTAAAAAATAATTAATTCAAGTTTCTAAATCTTAAGTATCTATTCAGTTATGTTTAGAAACATGTTATATACAAAATTGAAGTATTGTTGTTACTGTTAAGAAGATTCTGATATCACATGACAAAGTTACTGCATAACGAATTTGCAGTACGACATCTTTGGCTACAGTGGAGCAGGCGGCTGGAGTTGTTGATGTAAAGCCAAGTGCATATATTATAATCTTTACAAAATAATAAATTTGAAGTAATCGTTAGATGGTTTGTCACGTGATGTAAGTTTGGCGGATAACACTCAGTAGATGTCAACTATACATACAGAATCAACCGGGCATATCCAATGGAAAAGTCTTCTGATGTGTAATTCTTCAAGCATTTGATTACATGCATGCATCTTGCAAATTAAGACTCAGTAAATATAAGAAGATTTATTGCATCCCATATTTTGGAATTGTAGATTTGTAGTATTTAATTTTTTGAATTATTAATTCTGGATAAATAATTTTAAATTATTAATTAATAGTAATTAATTCTTTAAATTTATTTTTTGTGAAAAATTTAATTACGTAAAAAAATTTAAAAGAAAATTTTATTGATTCAATGATTTATCTAAGTCTAAATTTTGGAACAATCATTCACTATATAATAATAATTAAATAAAAAAAATCATCACGTGTTATATTTTTGTTAAATTTCTTAACAGAAAATAAATTTAAATAGTTGAATATTATTAATTTATAGCCCAAAAACTATTATGCCAAAGTAATAATTCGTAGAGTTAATTGTTATGAATTTATAGTTGCTGCAATAAAAATAATTAAAAGAAGAACAAAAAGAGTTAAAAGAGATTGTAAGATTTCCACTGAATGACCAGAAACAAAGGAAATTAGCTAGCCTTTGTGTTTCAATTGAACAAGGCATTGACTCCCTACAAGATATTCGATAGTAGAAATTAGCATTTCTCAAACTAAAGACAGGAACATTTCATCTACCCACAAATTAAAAAAGCAATCCAGATTCTAGAAAAATATTTTTAAGTGAACTGAGAAAGATAAGCATTGCATATCTAAACCCAACCATGCTATATAAAGAGAGCTCCGATGTTAGTGATTGAACATGCTTTAGTTGAGTACTATTCTTCAATATGGCAACCTTCCTTTCTGCAGGCAATACTTCTTTAATGGCTGCAACTCTGCTTCTTCTGGGGCTCTTGGCTGCAAACCTTGATATGATAGGTATCTTTCCCTCTTTCTATCTCTAACAGTTCCTTGATATTTGTATTGTTGGAACTTAATTACTATTGTGGAAATACGCAATTGAATTATCAATTATTTCAAAAAATTTATTAGAAAATGATTTAATTATTTTTTTATACTTTAACATGCACCTTTACATGCATGTTGATCGAAGAAATAAAAGTTTTGCAAGTGAAACCCAAACGAAAGAGATCTCAAATGTTAAAAATATACAATTATTTTTTATATTTTAACATGCCCCTCACATGTAAGTTGACCGAAGAAATAAAGTTTTACACGTAAAACCCAAGTAAAAGAGATCCCAAATATAAAAATACTCAATTATTTTTTTTATACTTTAATACATCACCTCACATGCAAATTGACCGAAGAAATAAAGACTTTACACATAAAACTCAAGTATAAAAAAGCCCAAAAAATAAAGGATTATGTGAAAAATTAAATGAAATGAGACGTCTTTAAAACTCGAAACCAAAACTGAGAACTCTAATACCATATTAAAAATAATTAAATCGTCAATTATCTCAAAAGCTTAAGCTTAAAGAAAAATACCCCATTATTTTTTTATACTTTAACAATCATCAACAGCCCTTGTTTGATCTTAATTGTGAACACTGATTATGGTTTTATATCTCTCTTTCAAAAGCACAAATTTTCATTCATTTTTTTTTTTGTTCTGAATTTCAAAATTCACAACATGATCCAGGAGCGCAATCAGTTGGTGCTTGTTATGGAATGATAGGAAACAATCTACCACCTGCATCAGAAGTTATTGCTCTATACAAATCACGCAACATCAAGCGTATGAGAATCTATGATCCAAATCAAGCAGCACTGCAGGCTCTTAGAGGCTCTAACATTGAACTCATGCTAGGTGTCCCAAACTCTGACCTTCAAAGCCTTGCAAATCCTTCAAATGCTAACTCATGGGTACAAAGAAATGTTCTAAACTACTGGCCTAGCCTCAAATTCCGGTATGTAGCTGTCGGTAATGAAGTCAGCCCTGTTAATGGAGGCACAGCGTGGCTTGCTCAGTTTGTTCTGCCCGCAATGCAAAACGTATATAACGCAATCAGATCAGCTAATCTTCAGGACAAGATAAAGGTTTCAACTGCAATTGACATGACTCTGATAGGAATCTCCTACCCTCCATCACAAGGAGCTTTCCGCGGTGATGTGAGATCGTATTTAGACCCAATCATCGGCTTCCTAGCTTATGCTAAAGCACCTTTACTTGCTAACATTTACACTTACTTCAGTTATGCTGGTAATCCGCGCGATATCTCTCTTCCTTATGCTTTGTTTACGTCCCCTTCCGTAGTAGTGTGGGATGGTTCGCGTGGATACCAAAACCTGTTTGATGCGATGTTGGATTCGTTGTATTCAGCTCTTGAGAGGACTGGAGGAGGATCCTCATTGGATATTGTGGTGTCGGAGAGTGGATGGCCATCGGCAGGTGGATTTGGAACATCAATTGATAACGCACGAATTTATTATACTAATTTGATTAAGCATGTCAAAGGAGGTACCCCAAAGAGACCTGGAAGAGCTATAGAGACTTACTTGTTTGCTATGTTCGATGAGAATAAAAAGGAGCCGGAACTGGAGAAACATTTCGGGGTATTCTTCCCAAATAAACAACAGAAATATCCACTCAACTTTGGTGGAGAAAGAATCTGGGATGTTTCTTCTGAGTTTAACACTACTGTTTTCGTTAAGAAGAGTGATATATAAGAGAATATGGGATGTTTATTTCTGTTTAATCTTCATCCTAAATAAAGAGAATTACCGTATGTTTGGTTTTATATACCAGAGTGCTTCAATATCTTTTGTATGCAATCAAATCGGAGAAAGACTT
Organism: Bretschneidera sinensis; assembly: GCA_023935145.1. Taxonomy (NCBI): domain Eukaryota; kingdom Viridiplantae; phylum Streptophyta; class Magnoliopsida; order Brassicales; family Akaniaceae; genus Bretschneidera; species Bretschneidera sinensis. The sequence continues at coordinate 97,266,774 of CM043699.1, forward strand.
GCAAACTTTTCTGCCCCCATGCTAATTAAAATAAAAAAGGCAGCAACATCGGGTAGAAAACTTTCATCTTTGTTTTTAATATTTTTTAAAACAAAAAATAATTGATTTTTTTTTTTAATATTATGCTTAAAAATATGTTATTTTTTAAATCATATAAAAAAAATATTCAAATTATTGAAGAATCCGTTGGTATGAAAAGATTGATGTTTAGTAAAAAGTTGACAAGATTCGAGTCTAGATCAGGTCTCCACGGTCACTACAATTACTTTGTTAATTTGTTCTGCATACTCAAAATTAATAAAAATAACTCTTAAGTAAGAGAAATTATTTGGTGTTTTTGGGAATTATATTTCTATTGTTCGGGTGTATTTTGAGTTTGTGTTATCTATAGAAACTTTGAAATGTTTTTTGAGAAAAAAATGAGTTTTATTTCAATAAAATCATTTTATTGTTTTATCATTTCGTATTAACTTAACATTCTAATATAAAATTTAGAATAAAATATTATTTCATAAAATGACCAAAATGAAAAATACTTAAACTAAATAAAAAAATCATTTCTTAAAATGATTAAAATACTCTTATACTACGAAAAATACATATATTTTTTTGAAAAATAAATATAAATTTCAAAAATATTTTTAAGAGAAGAATTTTATTATTAAAGTAAAATTTTGTTAAAATTTTTATGTTCTCTAGACTTGTTAATGTTTCTAGTTAGCTTTAATGAAATCCTTTATTAACAAAAAAAAATAAAATTTTGTTTTGTTATATTTAATTTTTGCATTGATGAGAATGTGAGAATTTATATTTCTTAATTATTTGATGGGAACAAAACTCTCATATTTTAAGAAAATTCAAATTTAAAAAAAATATAATTCTCATAAATTTTCTCAACGGAACTAAAATTCTATCAATTTCTAAAATTTTATAACTTTCAAATTAATTTTCCACTCAACTTGACGAAGAGACCCTAATGGCACTTCTCCCATTAACACATGAATCCTTTTATTCTCCAATCTAGATGGTTTGCGTATGTCATTTGTCATAATCTTTCAAATTTGGTGTCCAAACTTTTATCTATCGGAGTAACATCTCCAACAAATTCAAGACATCAGCTAATATTCGTGACCAAGCCGTACAAAACAAGAATTGCTTTGGACGTTGAAAATGAACAAATTGTATACATCATAATTAAAATTAATATCCCAACACACGTCATGCATGTATAGATATATTTTTTTATGTGATAAAGTAATATATTAATAATTATTTTTTATTTATAAATATATCAAACATAATAATTATATATTTTTTATTAAAAAATTGAATATGTAAATAAAATAAAATAAAAACACAATTTAGTTAAAATCACAAAAAATAATTAAAAATATAAAAAAGATAAAAAAAAATCAATATGAATCGAAAATAACAAAAGTGAATAAATTAACTCTAAATAAAATAACGTGAGAAACTTTTTTTTATAATTTTGAAATTGATTTTCCACTTGACGAAAGAGACTAATGGCGCACCTCCACATAGGAATCCTTATATTCTCCGACCTAGATGGTTTGCGTATGTCATTTGTCATAATCTTTCAAATTTGGTGTCCAAACGTTTATCTATAGGAATAACATTTCCAACAAATTAAAGACATCAGCTAATATTCGTGATCAAGCCGTATAAAACAAGAATTGCTTTGGACGTTGAAAATGAACAAATTGCTTTGCAAATGATACATCAGAATTAAAACTAATATCTCAGTATATATTATGTGTATATTGATATGTTTTTTTACATGATAAAATAATATGTTAATAATTATTTATTTTTTTATAAGTATGTCAAACATAATAATAATATATTCTCAATTAAAAAATTGAATCTGTAAAGAAAACCAAAAAGAATAACACAATCAAGTTAAAATCACAAAAAAAATTTAAAATATGGAAAAGATAAAGAAGAATAAAAAAGTCAACATGAGTTGAAGATAAGAGAGATAAAAAAATTGAAGAAGTTAATTTTGAGTTAGATAATGTGAGAGAAAAATATGAGAGAAAGATTTGGAGAATTAAAGTCAATTGACATATATTATGTTTCTTATTTAAATAATTTATTTATATATTTAAATAGGAGTTTATGTGATATTTTGATGAGTAATCACCGAATAAGAGTTTGGCTTTATTAATAATAAATATAAATAACATCATATGACATGTTTTGCATATGAACTTGACATAATGCAATTTTATTTTCTTTTTATCCCTTTTTTATCTATTTTAAATTCATAAATTATTCAATTTTTCAAATATTTTTTTTTAAAGTATATTGATTTTTAAAAAGTATTTTTTTCATAATTTTAATTCAAAAGATTATCCAAAAAAATAAAAATCAAACAATCAAATGACACTTTGGTTCGCGTGAGAGCGCACTGGGAGAATTTTCTATATAGCTTGGATCTATTAAAGTTTATATCTTGTTAAATAATGGTGGTAATCATGATTTGTTTTCTTTTTCTTCTTTTTTTTCCTTTCTCAGATAATATAAACAAAATAAAGAAGCTGATGATGATATATAGGCCGGCCAGCTGCATTTGACTGATATATCATGCTAATCGTTGACCTTAAAAAGTTGTGGATTATAGAAATTTAATACCAATGTTTTCTAATTTCATTTGTAAAATTAGGAAAATTAATTAATATTAGAAAAAATCATTTAAAATAATATTAAAGGGCCGTTTAAAAACCCAAAAAGATATTAGGTTAAATCTAAAGGTTTTGATTTAAACAAAAATGTGTGATTTAAGTTTAAATCTAAATGCAGTAATTTAAACAGAAATGTGTTAGATTTTTTAAATGTTTTTTTAAAGAGACACGATCTTGTCCGTTAAAAACTAGCAAATATGATCATAAGACTCTCATTAAATATGAAAAAATCATATCTTCCCAACTGGAAAAACATGATTTTTCAAAACCATTTAAAGAGGTGTTTCTGCAACTATAAATATCTATCATTTCCCACTTTCAAAACACAACTTATTTCTTTCTTTCTTCTATCTTTTTCTCTCAAAACCTCCGTCATAGTATTTCAATTATTTCAAAGTAGAATAAAATCCAAAATTCTTCAGATTTTGTTGTCTGCAGACTTCAACCTAGAGACTTAGTTGTATCCTAGAGGACTATTCGTCTGTACCCATAGCAAACTTATTTATACAAGTAGGGACAAATAAAGCGTTAAATACACTGATTAATTCATGCCTCTAAGTCTTGATTTTCATATTTTGTTCAAGTTAGAAAAAATATTACAACAATTTTAAGGCTTTATTTCTGTCCAACAAAATGGAGACATAATCATTCAAGGTGATGAATCAAGACTTCGTCAAGCTAGATAGATTCGATAGAAATAATTTCAACCAGTGGCAAGACAAGATTATGTTATTGCTTACTGCGTTGAAAATTTCCTATATACTGGATCTGAATCTGCAGCTCATTCTTGATGATCCAGCACCTAAGGAATGAGAGCAGCCTCGAACAGCACTGATTGAACAACTACAGAAAAAAAAAAAAAAAAGGAAGAAAAGAGAGGAGGACGAATTGCTGTGTCGTGGGCATATTTTGAACACATCATCAAACCACTTATACGATCTGTTCACAGACATCAAATCGGCTCGTGATATTTGGAATACTCTTGAATACAAATACAAAGCGGAGGAAGAAGTCACAAATAAGTATTTAGTCTCCAAATACTTTGATTTCAAAATGTTTGATAATAAACCTATCTTAAAACAAGTGCATGAATTAAAAGTTATTGTCATAAACTCTGAGCTTTAAAAATTGTTTTGCTTGAATAATTCCAAGTGGGCTCTATTATAACTAAACTTCCCCTTTTTTGGAAGGATTATAGAAAAAGATTGCTCACAAATATGAGGCCTACACTTTGAAACAAATTCAAAAACATCTTCGTATTGAAGGAAAGTCACGTTTACGTGACAAAAGTAGCAATGTTTAAAGTGATCCTAAAGTGCATCATGTGGAGGCAAGCAAAACTAAAAAACATGCTTTACAAGTGAAAGCTTGAGAAAAATTTAAGAAAGTGGATGTGGAATACATTTGAGGATGGCAATAACATGCTAATTCGTTTGGTTTGATTTGTTAAAGCTGTGAGGCCATTTGGCTTGTATGCATTTAAATTTATAATTTAATGTTATTTGATTAATCAAATTATTTAGTGATATTATAAATTTACATGATATATTAAATTGAGATTTATTACAAATTTATAGTAAAAGTTTCTATGAACATTTATTTTTATAGCTTATTTGTGTGCATGAGTTGTCAAATAAATTTTGACTTTGAAAGGCATGGTTATATATCTTTTTAGTGGGAATGATATAACATCTCTAGATTTATTCGTAAAAAAATTAATGTTCAAATAACAATATCTTGATTGAGATATTACTGTTACATATAAGTATGAAGTGCATGTCTTTAAAACATAACATGAGTATGAGTAACATTGTGTTGAAGCACAATGATAAGAGTTGTTTTGGTTTGTGCATAGAAAACTCACATGATCAATTGATACATGTGTAAGAAGAATTAATTATAGATACACACATGAAAAATAATATTTCAAGAAGTGGTGAGTGAGGACGCCATATAACCCGAACATTGTGATCACCATGAGTGTGTTAGAGTTGGTGCATACTTTAACGGGTCCAGATATGTAGAACCCCCGACCACTACAGGGGTCCCGTTCACTTTGTACATGAGTTGGGTCTGGTTTTTTACTTGGTGGTTTAGGCTTGGGCCCATGAATAGCTGTGGTTTTGTGGCAGAGTAGAAACCCTAATTAGGGCGTCTTAAGTTGCTTATAAATATTTTCTATGTACTTAACACACAATGTAACAAAAGATTTGTGAAGTTGATAATAGTGAAACTTCTGGCAGGATGTAGCCCTATTCTAGGGTGAACCTAGGTAAATCTTGTCTTGTTTTCTTTCTGTTTATAATTCGTGTGATTGGCAGGTCTCGAATCGTTCAATTGGTATCAGAGCTTTATGTTCGAGGATTAACGATCAGAGATGTCAATTGGATCACGGATTGAAATCAAGAAGTTCAGAGGGAAGAGCTTCGAGCTGTGGAAACTAAAGATGGTGGATCTACTTATGGATAGGGATCTACGGATGATGATAGTCGATGAGATGCCGAAGAGTGTGATGAGCATGACGGCAACGTCCACAGAAGAGGTGGCATCACCAGTGGTGGTTTCGACATCATCTATAGCGGCCATCACGGAGTGGGAGAAGCTCAATCGGAAAGCACGAAGTCTGATTCTGTTGTGCCTGGTCGATTCTGTCCTAATAAATGTTTTTAGAGAGAAGACTATGAAAGATCTCTAGAATAAGCTAAAAAGCTTTTATCAAAGTAAATCTCTGGTAAACAAACTGTTTCTACAGAAGAAGTTGTACAACCTTCAGATGGTTAAGAGTGATTCTTTCTCTGTTCATCTACATGATTTCAACACTTTGATAGGTAAGTTATTGTCTATCAGTGTTGATGTGATGGATGACGATAAGGCTATTACATTGCTCTGTTCATTGCCTGATTCGTGGGATAAGTTGATAGTTGCGATTGGTAGTGGTACGACTGATCTATCTTTTGAGAATGTAGTGATAGCCCTATTTTTTGAAGAGATGAGGTGGTAGGGTACAAAGAACTAGTCAAAAGAAGCCTTATCTATAAGAGAGTGAACCGATGATAGAGACAACAAGTGGTCTGGTGATAAACCCAAGTTCAGGGGAAGATCGAAAAAGTAGGGATAAATATGGGTTAAAGTGTTAGAAGTGTAGGAAGCCCGGGCATTTAAAGCAGGATTGCAAAAGTACGAGCGTGAACCCTGAAAAATGAACATGTGATATATCAGCTTCAAGAAACAGGAACCAGTATGATGATGATGCTGGTGACTTAAATATGGCATCTTGTTTGGCTCAATCAGAACGAAGCGTTTGGATAATTGACACAAAAACATCCTTTCACATGACACCTCACAGGGACTGGTTTTGTGAGTATGAAACCTTTGATGGGGGAAACATTTTATTGGGAGATAACTCTTTCGTGAAAATTATTGGTCGTGAGAAGGTGAAGTTAAAGATGAATGATGGGATAGTCAGGACAATTTCAGGTGTGATGCATATTCCAGGCCTCAGTAAGAACCTGATGTCAATCAGAAAGATGACAGATGGGGGATTGAATTTCAACTATGACAAAATTCATGCAAGATGACTCGTGGATTACTAGTAATTGAATGAGGCATTTGGTATGGTATATTGTAGAAGTTGCTGGGAAGTACAGTACAAAGTCAGTGCAATGAAGGTTTTATCTTCGAAAATATGACTAATGATAAGGCGAAGTGCTCTATGTTGTGGCATCAAAGACTTGGGCATATCGGTGAAAATGGACTATCTACTTTATCGTTGAAGCAGATAGTGAAAGGAGTCTCAAATTTCTCCATAGGATTCAATTTCTATGAGCATTGTCTACATGCCAAGCAGAACCGTGTGAGTTTTAAGTCCGCTAGCATAAGGGCAAAATGTATTTTGGATTTGATACAGAGTGATGTGTTTAGGCCAGTTCTGGTCTAATCTCTTGGAAAATCAAGGTATTATGTTTCTTTCATTGAAGATTTTTCAAGGTATGCATGGATTTATTTCATTACGAGTAAATCTGAAGAATTCAATAAGTTCCATGGGTTTAAAGCATTAGTAAAAAATTAGATAGAAAGAAAGATAAAGGTACTGAGAACAGATAATGGAGGAGAATTTTACTCAGACAAATTTGAGCAATTCTGTGTGGCAAGCAGCATTGCAAGACATAAAACAACTTCATATACACCTCAACAGAATGGGGTGACCGAGAGACTCAATTGGTCACTCATGAAAAAATCAAGGAGTATGTTGAATTGTGCATGCTTGGAGCCGGAGTTCTAGGCAGAGGTTGTGGCTACAACATGTTATCTGAAGAACAAGTCACCTACATCAGTTTTGCAGGATCAGACACCGTTTGAGACACTATTCGGGAAAAAGCCGAGTTTGGCTCATGTTATGGTGTTTGGGTGTGATGCTTATATGCATGTGCCAAAAGAAAAGATGAACAAACTTGACAGCAAATCAGTGAAATGCATTTTCATTGGTTATAAAGATGGGGTCAAGGGGTACAAGTTATAGAATCCAAAAAACAAAAGTACAGTTTTCAGTAGAGATGTTGTGTTCAGAGAAACACAAAGGGATGTGGCGGCTATCTAAGATGTACTAGAACAGCCAAAGCAGATTCAGATTGATCTTAGCCCAAGAGATAAAGAGTGGGAGGCTATCTCATAGACTGCATCGGATACTTTAGATTTTGAGTCAGTTGGTTTGAGCACGATATTCATGTTTTTTTATGTAGAGGATGAAGATTCAGATGCTAGCTCAGAGGTAGAGACTACGCCTATTATAAGGAGATCCACACGGGTTAGGAGGCCACCCATCAGGTATTCCCCTAATGCTTGTAGTGCATTATATGCTTTAAATATTACTGGTGATGATCCTAGCACAGTGAAAAAGGCGAGGACCTCGGAAGATGCAAATATGTGGGAAAATGCTATGAAAGAGGAGATGCAAGCACTGGACAAGAATGAAACATAAAGCCTTGTGAAATTTCTTAGGGATAGGAAGACAATTGGGTGCAAATAGGTTTTCAAAAAGAAAACAAATACAGATAGAATGGTAGAAAAGTACAAGGCACGTCTGCTTGCAAAGGAGTACTCGCAAATAGAGGGAATTAACTATGGTGAGATATTTTGCCCTATAGCAAAGTTGACATCTATCAGATTTGTCTTATCCATGGCAGTTACTTTTGATCTAAAGGTTAAGCAACTGGATGTGAAGACAACTTTCCTTCATGGGGACTTAGAGAAGGAAATTTACATAAAACAACCTGAAGGTTTTGTGAGCAAAGGCAAAAAAGAGCTGGTTTGTAAATTGAAGAAGTCTTTGTACGGACTAAATGAGTCACCACGGATGTGGTACCATAAGCTTGACACATATTCCATTCAGCTTGGGTTCACTCGTAACTATGCTGATCACTGCGTCTATGTGAAAAAGTTCGGGGTTGATTTTGTCCTTTTAACCTTGTATGTTGATTGAAAATAATAGGAAGATGATTAGCACTGTGAAGGCATCATTGGCAAGGCAGTTTGACATGAAAGACCTAGGGCCAGCAAACTTTAACTTGGGCATGCAGATAAAGAGGGACCGTGAAAATCGAAAACTATAGCTGAGTAAAAAAAAAGTATATTGAAGAAGTGTTGAAGAAATTTAACATGTCTGACAGCAAGCCGATAGGGACTCTCATGCTTTTGAGAACCAAGTTATCTGTGGAACAATGTCCAAAAAGAGAGAAAGAAGCTGAAGAGATGGTGTACATAACTTATGCTTGTGTAGTTGGAAGCTTGATGTATGTCATGGTGTGTACGAGACCAAATATTGCCTAAGCAATGGGAGTGTTGAGCAGATATATGTCTAATCTTGGGAAAGAGCATTGGACTGCAATCAAGAAAGTTCTTAGATATCTTCATGGCACGTCAGAGTTTGCATTATGTTATGGAGGTAAAAAGAATTTTGATAATATAGGAACCGTTAATGCTAGCTGGGGAGAAGACATTGATTGCAGGAGCTCTACAAGCGGATATGTGTACAATCTGTTTAGTGGGACGGTGAGTTGGATAAGCAAAAGGCAAAGTATTGTTTCTCTTTCATCCACAGAAGCAGAGTATATGGCGATAACTCATGCTGGAAAGGAACAGTTTGGCTTCAAAGATTGTGTGCTCAGCTTGGGTTTAAACAAGGAGCAGCGAAGGTGAAATGTGACAATCAATGTGTTATCTTCTTAGCAAAGAATCCTACATTTTATTCACGGACGAAACACATTGATATCCAATATCACTTCATCTGAGAAAAGATTGAAGAAAAAGTGATAATCTTGGAAAAAGTCGATACAATAGTGAACAACACAGATTTCTTGACTAAGGCAGTTAGTTTAGTGTAGTTTGAGTGGTGTGCTACTGAGATGGGATTAAAGAAATAGAGTTCTGGGAAATTTGTCATGTCTATGAAATATTTACCAAGTGTGAGATTGTTAGAGTTGGTGCATACTTCAAAGGGTCCAAATCTGTAGAACCCCCGACCACCATGGGGGTCCCGCTCCCTGGTGAGCAGGGAAGGGTTAGGGGGCAACACGCTTGAAACTTTTAGGCCATGTACATGAGTTGGGTATGATTTTTTACTTAGTGGTTTGGGCTTGGGCCCATGAATAGCTGTGGTTTTGTAGTAAGGCGGAAACCCTAATTAGGGCGTCTTAAGTTGCTTATAAATACTCTCTATGTACTGAGCACACAATGTAACGAGAGATTTTTTAGGTTGATAATAGTGAAACTTCTAGCAGGACATAGCCCTATTCTAGGGTGAACCTGAGTAAATCTTGTTTTGTTTTCTTTCTGTTTATAACTCGTGTGATTGACAGGTCTCGAATCGTTCAGAGTGCAATTGCATGAGCACTATTGTATGGTTATCTTAATGAAGAAGACATGGTGATGTATATGGTAATATTGAACAAATGTCATAATAATGAATCAGAGAGTCCGACCACTTGTTTCAGACATAGTAAGAGTCTTTGTACTGATAAAGGTGTGAGTGTTGTATAACTCAATTCCTCAAGCATATTTGTTTATGGCTACATTGAGTAGTAACTTGTGCAACACACGTAGTAGAAATGTGGGGGTCATTTCGTTGTTTAACAAAGAAATAATTAATTTCTTATTATTGCTAATGTAAAAAATTTTATATATATATTTTAAATGTAGGTGTATTAATTATATCATAGAATACCATAAATATATGTGAAAAAATGTTGCAATCTTGAAACTTATATGGTTGATATAAGTAAAACCAAGAAATACACTTTATGAAAATTAAAGTGAGAAAACTTAGTGAGGGTTATGTTTTGAGTACTTTATAGTAAATCACGTGAATGTACAAATTTACTAGAATCTTTGGTTACCTATATGAAATCATAGATTTGATATGAAACAGTTGTTTCAAGATGATACACCGATACAACTTGGATGACGAGACTAGAGTTATAAAATACCTAGGAGGAGGTGATGTTTCTTGGAAGAGCAAGAAACAAACCCCTATGTCTCACACAATGAAATCCGAATTAATTGCCTCAACAGAAATTGAGAAAAAAATGTTGAATGGATTAATTAGAAATTTATTTTTGGAAATAAATTTTGTGGCCACATCCTATGCATTTAAAATCCATACTTTGTGATAATAAAGTTTTGTGAGAGGTACTTTAAATAGTAAGTTCAGACATTTCAGTCTAGACGTGAGTATGTGAGACAATTGATACAAGATGGTATCATTACAATTGTCTATGTAAAGTCAAGTAAGAATTTGGTTGATCCACTTACTAAGGCACTTGCAAGAGACCTAGTAAGTAATACATTTAGAGAGATGGGGCTTAAACCATTTAAAAGTCAGCAGTAATGGCAACCCAACCTAATGCTAGTAGGCCACTAGTCTTAGCTTTTAATGGGTAATAACAAGTTACTGTGATTGACTGTTGATATTTTCACAAAGTTGTCCCATAATTGAGAAAAACAATATCGTCTGTTACATTTTAGAGAATGAGTTAAACTCTTAATTAAGTTATAAAATGTGTTCTAGTAATGGAAACGCAAGAGTAACTTCACCTATATGAACGAAGGACTGGTGCCACTTCTTATAGAGAATTATGGTTTGTTCTCTTAAGGTTCATGAAACCAGGATATAGAACATGGCCATAATAGTGCTAAGTGAAAATAAATTCTCACCGAAATAAGAGAATTGTATATGTGTGGTGGCTCTAGTCGTATCACATTAGAATGTTGGTTTAATCAAAATGACACCATTCATTTTGATATGACTTTGAGTTATTTACACTAATAGAGGTTTAAATCGAAAGATACCTACTTTATACGTACAAGACTCATAGATATCGTGGTAGTATTTTTCAAAGTTGGTTTTTCAAACAAGTGGGGGATTGTTATAAAAAATCATTTAAAATGATATTAAAGGGTTGTTTGAAAACCCAAAAATGTATCAGTTTAAATATAAAGGTTTTGATTTAAACAGAAATGTGTGATTTAAATTTAAAGGGTATGATTTAAATATAAAAGTTGTAATTTAAACAGAAGTGTGTCAGATTTTTTAAATGTTTTTTAAAGAGACACGATCTTATCCGTTAAAAACTAACAGACATGATCATAAGACTCTCATTAAATATGGAAAAATAATGTTTTTTCAACTGGAAAAACATTATTTTTTAGAACCATTTGAAGAGGTGCTTCTGCACCTATAAATACCCATCACTTCCCACTTTCAAAACACAATTTATTTATTTCTTTTTCCTCTCTTTTTATCTCAAAACATCTGCCATAGTATTTCAATTATTTCAAAGTAGAATAAAATCCGAAGTTCTTCAAATTTTGCTGTATGTATACTTCAACCTAGAGACTTAGTTGTATCCCAGAGGATTACTCGTCTGAACCCATAATAAACTTGTTTATACAAGTGAGAACGAATAAAGCTTTAAAGATAATGATTAATTCACACCTTTAAATCTTGATTTTTATATTCTGTTCTAGTTAGAAAAATATTATAACAATTAACATTTTAAGAGGCTTCTAATAAACACGGACACCAAACATTTCTCTCTGTTGCTACTAAGTTCCAGAACAATTTTGTACATGAACCCATGTCGAACTCTGGGCAATTAGCTATTTTGTGCGTGTTTAATGTGCATATACTAGTATTATTCATGCATTTGGATTCTGTGCATGACAACAAAATGTTACGTACATATAATCTGCTGCATATATTGCTGTAGTTTCTTTTTCCTTTTTGGGTTATCATAATGCTCAAATTCTAATAATTTAGCTCCCGTTCAAATTTACACAATTTAGGAACGAAATATGATTATTACTCTAAAATTTAAGCTCGAAGAGAATTGAAAGGACGATCGATGATGTTTTGGTCTAATGATTAAGATTGAGTCTTAAAACAATGTTTTCAAAAATTTGAAGACATTTGACGAGGTGTTGAGACATAAAGTTTTTAAAACGTTAGAATGTTTCAAAATTCTAATAAAATAATAATAATTAATTAATTAAAATAATATAAAAATATAAATAAATAATTATTAAATTTTAAATTAATTAATTTTCAACAAACTTTAATACTTTTACTAACTCTAGAACATATAAATTATAATTATAGTTTTATAAATATTAATATATAATTATTTATACATTATATATAATTTTTTATTTTTATATTATTATTCTTTGTAAGTAATTAATTAAATAGTTTATAGTTATTATTAAACTAGATAATATGTAGTAAATATTTATGAAGCGCAATGATATCACAACAAAATTGATTTGTTTACTGGTTAAGGAAATTCCTACTCATTTAGACGTGGGTTCAAGCTTTGATTGATTTTTTTTTTCTTCTGATTTTTAAAGTCTTTAAAAAAATTAACAAAGTGTATATCTCAATCATTGAGGCGTAAAAAGGCATGGGTGTAGACGCCAAAGAAAAAAACGTACGTCCAATAAAAGAAATACGCATTTGAAAACACTATTTAGAACTACAATGTTTCATGTTCGATTCTCACAATATGTAGATTATTTGTCAGATTTATACATCCGTTATTTTTTTTCTTTATATGGGTTGTGGTATTATTATAAACTTTTGTATGAGTACATGCTTATTATATTGTTTGTATATAATATTGCTTTAATAAAAAAAGAATTGAAAGGATGAAATGTTTGTATATATTTCTGTTAATAGATTATAGATTATTTTCTTATGCCCAACTAAAAGGAAGATCCTACAATTCTATTTCTTTCGGTTGATAAAAAAATATATATATATATATATATATATATATATATATATATATATATATACAAAAGCTTCATTTCCTCTAAAATTTTCATTTTAAAGTATTAATTCTAACTTTGTACAAATCAAATGGGGCCTTATTATCTTATTATCATTTTTTTTTTTGGATTATTACGATAGCTATTAATTAATGGAATTGACCATTTTCCTTTAAATCATGTAGGCAATGGACGAATGCCGAAGAATAAATAGGATTTATAAAAAATAGTTTCACTTTCTTAAATTCATATGAAGTTTTTCATGTCAAAAATCTGTCTCAATAGTGCCTCTGCAATGGCAACGTTTGGGGAAGATTAAATCTCTCCTCTTTAAAACAAATTTTAAGTTGTTTTACCCAAATATTATCAATATGTTTGATCAGACGAAAATTAATTTAAGCTTCTCACAGTTAGAATCTTAATTAATTAATACTAGACATACGTTACACGTGTGTTGATTTGCTATGTGACCATTATATATTTTAGGTATATTTATAAATAAGAAAATAAAAAAGATAAGAAGAGTGTAGAAATTAAATATGAGTGGGATAGTGAGAGAGAAAAACATAAGTTGAAGATAAAAGAGATAAAGAATGTAGATAAGTTAAGTCTGGGTAGAATGGTATGAAAGAAAAATATGAGAAGATATGTAGAGTTTGAGTTAATTGAGTTACATATATATAACTTTATTTAAATATTTGATTTATATATTTAAATAAGAGTTTATAAAACATTTTAAAAAAATGACACGTTTTTGTTTTATTTAATATATAATATAATATAGATTGTTGAATTACGAGAGACGTGAGCTACCTTCCATTTGTAAATAGTGTAAATAGTAATATAGAATACATATATAGGTATATATAAATATTCCCCTTTACGTATGATACATATCAACAAATACGTACCAATGTTATATGACAAATGAATGAATGATAACGTTTCAACAACTTTTAATTGGATAAGGTATAATAAACAGATGTTAGGCTATACATTAAATGAGGCCCAGAAGAAAAAAAAACACTACAAGAAAAGAAAAATAAGAAGTGGATAATGATAAATAAAACGATTGAGTAGATATCAGGGCTGCTGGATGTATTGCTGCCATAGTGACAGGCTCGTAGCTTTAACAAGAATATTTTTTTGTTTTGTCGGTCTGAAACTTAACGAGAATGTAATTTATTTTATTTTTAAATAAATTAAAATTAAAATTTAATTAAAATTTATATTTAGTTTTTTAATTTTAAATTGTAATATTAATTTAAATTTTCATATTTAAAATGTTTGAAATGAATAAAAAATTCAAAAGATGATAGAGAGAGAAAATGGAGAGGAAGAAATAATATTATACTAATTATCATTAAATAATAAAATAATGTTATTATAAATACCAATATATTATTAAAACTAATAAATATTTGAAAATATAATTAAATATTAATATAATACTAGATAAAAAATCACAAAATAATATAATATTGTTATGATAAATAATATAATTGAATAATAAAAAATTATATATAAATATAGTAATATATGACTAATAATTAATTAAATATTAATATAATTAAGTATTAATATAATAATAAATATTTGAAAATAATATAATTAAATAATATAAGATATTTATATAATTTATTTATATTGATATAAAGATCATATATTGAATATTGGAAAATAATAAAATAAATATTAATACAATAATATAATTAACTAAATATAAGATAGTTAAATAATACAATATTATGATAGTAAATAATATGATATATATATATATATAATAAAATGGTAATAATATTGAATATTATAAAATAATAAATATATATATGAATAATAACATAATATTATTTTAATAAATATAATATAATATATAAATAATAATACTAATATAATTAACTAATATAAGATAATTATATGATAAAAATATAAATTATTAATAAGTAATAAGTAAATAAATATAAAATAACGTGTTCCTTATAAATTAATATAATATAATATAATAATTAATATGATTAATTTTAAATACATTTTATCCTCAAACATATTTTAGTGAATTTGATTTCATTTTAATGATATGAATATGTTAACCAAACTATGTAAGCAATTTCAATTTCAATTCAATAGTCTTTTTTAGGTCTTAACCAAACAATGTAATCAGATTTCAATCTTAATTCCATTACAGCTTTGATTCCATTACCGCAATCAAACAGGACATATGTTTTTTGACAATGATTTTAATATCTCTCACAATTGCACCAAAACAAAAGAAACTCTATTCAAGTTTGTTAATTGGTCTTAATGCAAATTTTATCGCTAAAAAAGGGCAGTTAAATCTTTTTGTCAATCATAAATGGCTAATATTATGCATAAGCCAAAAAAATTAAGAACAAATCAAAGTAGCTGTAAGAAACTGTCAAAACGGGTGGTTTCAGGTTTGGACATATTTTCCCTAAAAAAAGCCTCAAGTTCAATTATCTCATCCTGAATTACTAAAAAAGATAAAGAAATTGTCAAAATTGTTGTTTTGTACAACTATTAAGTTAAGACGAGAGCAAATTTAGTTGGACCAATGCAAGACAGTAATTAATACACGTTTTCTTTCTTCCCCTTTTTTCTTTCTGTTCCAATCCAACTGGAAAGATTCATTTAACCTTAATTAAAAAGGATAAACCCCATAATTATTAATATAAATACCTCTTTCTACAACCTCTATGTCCTCCACTTCTCTCAGTTCTTATCCATATTTGGTTTCGTGCGCTCCTTTGCATTCTCTCATAGAGTTCCAGCTCAGTTCCTCTTCCATTGTTAGTGTCTGATTTTTTATCTATAATCACAAATGTTTCATCAGAATTCTTTCAATAACTTTTGGGTATTTCTCAAAATTGTAAGTTTTGAATTTATCGTGTTTTTTTTTTTAATGATTTTAGATTTTCATCATTGAGAATTTGAGACATCCTTCATTACAGTTATGATATGAACAACCTTACACAATTCTGTCGAATTCTTTTCTGCCATTCAGTATCAGTTGTCATCCTCTATTGGTTTTACAATTTCTCCTAAATCTCTTTTTGTCTTTTTAAATCTTATCATCATTATTCTTTCCAAGGGAAGAAAGGACTGAGTTCTCTTTGAATCATAAAAAAAACCAAACCTTTTTTTTTTATGCAAGTCCATCCAAGAAAATGTCACACCAACTTCCACAGACAAGCTCGGGGTCCGATATCGATGCACGATATGCGATGATGGATGAGAAGAAAAAGAAGAGAATGTTATCGAATCGCGAATCTGCAAGAAGATCACGGTTAAAGAGGCAAAAGCAGATGGAAGACATAGTTAAGGAGATAAGAGTTTTGCAGAGAAGAATACTAGAGGATAATCAAAAGTATAATCTCGTAATGCAAACGAAAATTGTTATCGACTCTGAGAATAATCTTTTGAGGGCTGAAAAGATGAGGTTGGCTGATTATCTGAGTAATTTGGAGTCGATGATAATGAATTTTAAGCAGAGTGATCATCACTGCCTCGACGACCAGACTCCAGAAATTTCGGAACGTTGGCGGAGACCATGGCAAGTTGGTGGTGGTCCTATTCAGCCTATCATATCATCTGGCATGTTCAAGTTTTAGTTCTCTCCGTCTGTCTTGGATTTAAGGTGTGGTGTCTCTTGCTTCTTTTATACTATCTTGGGTTTTGATGGCTTTCTTGTTTTGTGTTATCGAGTTTCTACGAATGATTGTTGTCAGCGTTTCTTTTGTGGAGAAAATGATTTATCTGTTTGTTCGTCAATTTTAATCATTGTTTTCTCAGTTCTAATCTATATTTAGTGCATAGAATCTGAAAAAGAAGAAGAAAAAGGCGGCAGTACAGATTTATGGGACTGTTTAGGCCACAGACAATCTTATAATTTCACAATTCCCATTCATGACAGTTTACAAAGCTGCCATACGCCAAAACATATTTGACACCAAAAAGACAAGAAAAGATTTTCATGCATCATGGCTTGGTCTGAATAATGCTTTAAGTGGCAAACTAAACTGTCAATCCAAGTTTTGTAATTTAAACATAAATAATTTATTGAGGAATTGATTGCAAGTTTTTAGATTAATACCGTTGATGCCAAATTGATTGTTCGAGCACAAAGATTGACTAGCTCACAGGAGTTTCCAACTTACCAACTCAATCAAGTCCTCCAACCTTTTGTATGATATCAAGGTAGCTGATATTTCTTCACTAGATTCTGAATCCACCTGATTTAGATGTTCTCTCTGGTGCAGACAATCTGGAAAGAAAATTTAAATCACTGGAAACTGATAAATTTAGAGGAAATTATCAAGATGATGCTCGGAAAAAGCTATGCAGTGAAACTTCCATATACAGAACTGCAGCATTATGTTATTCATGCGATGATAGCATAATTGTCTTAACTCCTACAGGCTGACCATATTATGCAAGCATGTATACACACAACTACATACCTATTCAGTGGCTTCTCACACGAGAAAAAACCAAAAAGCCCACAAACATGCCCTTACTGGTGACAGGACTAAGTTTTCTGAAGCAAAGTGCTCAGGCCCTTCTCCGACTCATATTCCAGAAATCAACTTCATGTTCAAGAACACGGATTTACGCCATTTCAGCTTTTGTTAGCACATCATCCAAAGCCTTCTCTAGACGCCGATTAGCAATCCTTTTGAGTTGACAACAATACTGACCAAAATCATCATTGCCCCACCTTTGGCAAATCTCATGCAGCTCTGCTGGGGTGTTTGTGCCATCTCCCAGGCAGTGGGCAAAGCTCTCTTGGTAGACAGCTTCAATTGCCCAGAAGACTGTGACGGCCACAGTATATTCAACTTCCTCGCTCATTAAGCTCTCCAGAAATCTGTAACAGCATGGAAGTAATGCATTGCTTCAAATTCTGATCATTATCTTTGTATTCAAAATATAGAATGTCTAATTTCCATGGCCCTAATTTAAAGAGAGAAACCGATAATGAGGAATTTCGATTATGCTTTCAACTAGATTATTCTTTCTCAAACTCCATAATCTTTTCTTCTTCTTTTTTTGTTTTTTCTAAGTTGTCTGAAAACCAAGTATTACCATCTTATATATAATGCCCAACAACCCACTCTCCCCCCAAAACGGTAGTACCTACTGATACGGCCAATAAAGGCGCCCACCAATGAGCTGTTGACACGTGGAATCACTCCCCATCAATGAGTTGATGATACATGGAACCACTCCTCCCCAATGAGCTGATGACACGTGGAGCCACTCCTCCCCAATAAGCCGATGGCATATGGGACGAACCCCATCCTATAGCAAGAGGACATGTGGAGCAAGCAGGTAACGCAACTATCGAAAGTAAGTGTGATTAAGGGGATTAAGCTCCATTTGAACATGCGACCGCGATCTCTCAGCAGAGAAGCAGAATCTTAGGGCTTTCACCATCCCGGCCACATGACCAGTTCGCCTCAAGAACCCTATAAAAGGCCCAAAGGTACACAAGAAAGGATCAGGTTCAACTTTTACAATTCCTCACAAAAGATTCAGATTATAGCTCTCCCATTGTCTTAGAATCCCACACTGACAAGAACGTCGGAGTGTCTTCGGAGGCACCACCCTTGCTCTCCTCCGACAATTCTCTAAGTTCACCTGTCCTCTTATGCAGATTCCCCAGCCTCAAACTTAGTAAGTTATTTCAGGCATCAATAGAGGGAAACGATCAATCTCTCGCTGAATAGTAAAAGTGAAAAAGAATAAAGAACTCATCTCTTGCCATGCTACCCAAAAACACCACCAAAAAAAGTAGCAAGGGAGCTGCCGGGGTGTGCTCCGTGCCCATTCGAAGCCACACCCACAGCCAACAATCCAAGTCGAGGTTCCCCACAATATTTGAACGCATGACCCTTGGGTCAGACCGACGAGCCCCCCTCAGAGAGCAACACCCTCGCCACTCGAGGACAGATTCCCCCGACCTCGAGAGGACGACCACAGAACATCTAACAACCCAGGTAACCTAGGCCCAGTTCCAAGAGCTCTCTCAGTTGATAGCTGATTTGGCTGCTAAAGTCCGAAAAGGAAGCCGACAACCCTCACCTCCGCCCTCTTACCAAACTCCCAGGCAAACTGGATCCTCTGATGACAGGCTCCCAGTTGACAGCCATTCCACCGCCGAACCCCCACTACTTTGCGTCTGCCGGTCTAAAGAAAGCTTCTTCTCCCAAAACAACCTCAACCTAGATAAGCGAATCAAAGAGATGGAAGAAAAAATGGATAGAGCCCTCAAACACCAAAGTCACAGCATCCTGGAAGAGCTCAATGTCCAGGACCCCCCGTTTACACAAGAAGTCCTCGAGACCCCACTCCCACCCAGCTTTAGAATGCCGCAAATCAAAGCGTATGACAGTTTAGCAGACCTCTTAGACCATTTACAGCATTACAAAACAACCATGACACTGCACTGACATTTCGACCCGATCATGTGCTGTGCATTCCCCCTAACGCTCTAGAAAGCTGCCGGCACATGGTATTCACGTTTGAAGCCATGAGGTATTGGCAATTTCAGAGAGATTGGTTACGCCTTTGACACCCACTTTCTCAGTAGCAAGAGGCCAAAGAAAACTTCTGAGAGCCTATTCAACATCGTCCAACATCGAGGGGAGAGGCTCTGGGCCTACATATCAAGATTCAACATCGCTGCTTGGGAGATCCCAGACCTTGATCCCAATGTCCAATGCTGGCATTCAAAAAGGGACTAAGATCCGTGGTCTTTAGCTCCAAACTCACCAGGTATGAATGAGGTCTTAGCCCGAGCCGACAAGTATATGTTAGTTGAGGATGACCAGGCCTTCCGAAGAGAAAGGGAAGGGGAGACAGAGAAAAAAAAAAGACATCGACCCCCATAAAGGGATAGCCAAAAGAGCCCACCAAGAAGATTGGTATAAGTCCTAGACCCGATTTGATAGCTTCACTCCCCTCAACGCGTCCAGAACCAACCTCCTGATGCAACTTTAGAACAAGTCGGTCCTTTAGTGGCCCCCCAAACCACAACACCTCAATGGAGACCAGAGTAAATGGTGCCGATTCCACAAAAACCACGAACATGACACCGAAGAGTGCCATAGTTTGAAACTGCGAATTGAAGCCCTTATTAACCGAGGGCACCTAAAGGAGTTTACCGGATCCTGGCAAAGGATGACTCCCATCCAAACCAAGAGCATCAAAACCCTTGGAAAATCCCCAAACCCAGCCAGGGAGAACCCAACCAAAAGAACCAAGAGATAGCAGTGACCAAAATTATCAATACAATCTGTAGAGGCCCCACAGTCGGAGGTAGCTCGGGACAAAGTAGCAAGGCGTACGCTAGAACAATGGCCTTCATTAGCGGCCCCCACAAACGGAGGAAGTCAAGCTTGGTAATCTCCTTCACGGACGATAATTTAGATAGGGTACAGACCCCGCACGATGATGTGGTAGTGATTTCCCTATTAATGGCTAACCACGAAGTCAAACGCATCCTAGTAGACAACGGGAGCTCGGCAGACATCTTGTTCTACGATGCTTTCCAGTGAATACAGCTGAAAGACGAACAACTAGAACCAACTTCCACTCTGCTGTATGGCTTCGCAGGAATCCTGATGTTTGCTGAAGGAAGCATAGTCCTCCCTGTCACCGCGGGGATAGCACCGTGAACAGCCACCATATGGACCACCTTCTGGTTGTCAAGCAACCATCGTCTTATAATATGATCTTCGGCCGACCTACCCTCAACAAACTGAAGGCAGTTATCTCCACCTACCATCTAAAGATGAAGTTCCCCACTAACAAGGGAGTAAGAGTGGTTACAGGGAACCAACAAACCTCTCGGTCATGTTACCTGAGTGCCATCAAGGAAGAAAAGAAGACCGAGACCTTACCCCTTGAAGTAGAAGACTTCAGGGACGAAATGAAAACTCCAAAAGGGCGACCCATGGAGGAGCTGACCATGGTTCCCCTCGTAAGAACCCCTCCCGGATAATCCAGATCGGCTTCAGTCTTCTGGAAGATCATAGAGACACTTTCATCTCCCTCCTCAAGAAGAACCAAAATTTATTCGCTTGGTCCGCATCAGACATGCCCTGGATCGACCCCAAAACGAACACAGATTGAACATAGATCCAGGACATAGACTTGTCATTCAAAAGAAAATGACATTCACCTCGGAACGATAAGCCTCCATAAAGTCAGAAGTAGATAAGCTATTCGAGGCCGACTTCATCTGGGAAGTAAATTTCCCCGACTGGGAATCAAACGTGGTAATGGTCTGAAAAACCAACAGTAAGTGCCAGATCTGCATCGACTTCACCGATCTAAACAAAGCTTGCCTAAAGGATAGTTTCCCCTACCACGGATCGATCAACCAGTGGATGCTACTTCAGGGCATGAGCTCCTCACCTGCATGGACACGTATTCTGGGTATAACCTGATCTCTATGCACAAACCTGATCAAAACAAAACCACATTTGTCACGAGTCAAGAGTTGTACTGTTATAAGATTATGCCTTTTAGACTCAAAAATGCTGGCATGACTTATCAAAGGTTGGTGAACAAGATCTTCCATGCGCAAATTAGGGGAACATGGAAGTCTATGTGGATGACATGTTAGTCAAAAGCATCGAAGGTAGAAATCATAACTCCGACTTAGAAGAGGCATTTGAAGTGTTACGTAAACACAAAATGAAGCTGAACCCAACGAAGTGCACGTTGGAGTAACTGGAGGAAAGTTCTTGGGCTTTATAGTCACCCAAAGAGGGATAAAAGCCAGCTCAGAAAAAATAAAGTCTATTTTCGACATAACCCTCCTAGAACGGTGAAAGAAGTGCAATGACTCACCGGGCGAGTAGTGGCCCTGAACCGCTTTATGTCTAAATCCTCAGAAAGGTGCCTCCCCTTCTTCAGAGCCATTAGAAAGGCGAAGAACTTCGTTTGGATAAAAGAATGTTAGCAAGTGTTCAATAGAGAAGATGGAATACGCCCTTATAATTACAGTACGAAAGCTCCGACCGTACTTTCAAGCACATATCATCGTCCTCCTGACGAACCAACCACTAGGACAAGTCCTGCACAACCCATATGTCTCTGGAAGAATGGTCAAGTGGTCCATAGAGCTTGGGGAGTTCGACATCCAGTGCCACCCTCGGAAGGCAGTCAAGGCTCAGGCTCTCGCAGACTTCATCGTCAAAACATCTTTCCTGATAAATCCAGATGAAGGGTTAGGTTCAAAACTAGACGAGCAAACCCCAAGGTGAACCCTTCATGTAGATGGTACCTCCAATATTGCTGGAAGTAGGGCCGAACTTATCCTTTATAGCATAGACGGATTCGTAGTCGAGTATTCTTTAAGGTTCAGGTTCAAAGCTTTGAACAACGAAGCAGAGTACGAAACATTGCTCGCAGGTATAAAACTGGCAAACGCAGTGGTCGTCGAGGCATTGGATGCATACAGTGACTCACAACTAGTGGTAAATCAAACGGCAAGAGAATTTGAAGCTCGAGGAGAAAAGATCATCTGATACCTTGAGAAGGCCAAAGAGCTCGCAAGCGGGTTCAAAACATTCCGGATAACCCATGTTCCTCGGGCAAAGAATTCTAAAGAGGAAGCCCTAGCATGACTCGCATCCTCTTGATAACCCGAGCTAACCAAAGCTATATGCCTTGAGACCCTCACCACTCCGAGCATTAATGAGATCCTAGTGTTACCGGTGGTGGAAGAAGAAACAATGATGGACCCAATCCTCTGGTATTTGTGGGACAAAAAAATCCCCGAGCAAAAAAAAGAAGCAAGGAAGCTCATCTCTCGCGTATCCTGGTATGCACTTATAAGCGGACAGCTGTATAAGAGAGCCCTCACCACGCCTTACTTAAGGTGTTTCAGCCTCACTGAAGCTGATTACACTCTTCGGGAAGTCCACGAGAGGATATGCGAGAATCACCTCAGGGGCTAGACTCTAGCCTTCAAAGTGCTCTAACAAGGGTACCATTGGCTCAGGATGAAGAAAGATGCCATGGA
Organism: Bretschneidera sinensis; assembly: GCA_023935145.1. Taxonomy (NCBI): domain Eukaryota; kingdom Viridiplantae; phylum Streptophyta; class Magnoliopsida; order Brassicales; family Akaniaceae; genus Bretschneidera; species Bretschneidera sinensis. The sequence goes on from CM043699.1 coordinate 97,289,853, forward strand.
TTTGGTCAAGAAGTGCAGAAACTGCCAACAATATTCTCCCATACCCCGTCAACTCGTCAATCCTCTCACCTCAATCACAAGCCCCCTTCCCTTCCCCATGTGGGGAATAAACCTACTTCGTCCCTTTACCGGAGCCTCCATTCAAAGAAAACATTTCATCGTAGCTATCGACTACTTCACTAAGTAGGTCGAAGCGGAACCACTGGCTAGCATAATGGATCATCAAACCTGAAACTTTGTCTAGAAGTCTATCAAATGTCGATTCGGTATACCCCGGATATTGGTCACTGATAATGACAAACAATTCGACAGCACCCGATTCAAAACGTTCTCCGAAGAACTCCACATCGACCACCGATTCTCATCCGTTGGGTACCCGTAGGTCAACGGGCAAGCCAAAGTAACCAATAGAACGCTTCTTGAAGGTATCAAGAGAAAGCTCGATGAAGCTAATAAGCAATAGGCTGACCAAGTTCCAAATGTTTTCTGGGCATACCAGATGATTGCCTGAACAACAACTGGGGAGACCCCGTTTTTTATGGCATACGGCTCGGAAGGGGTCATTCCCTTGGAGATCGGAGTACCGTCATTCTGCGTACAAAACTTCGAGCAAAATTAAAACGAAGAGAGTTTACAAATGAACACTGATCTTATCTACGAAGCATGAGATAGAGCCCAGATTCGATTAGCCACCCACTAACAAAGAGCAGCCCGATATCACAACTTTTGGGTCCAAAGTAAAAGTTTCAAGTTATGAGACCTCGTCCCCCGAAAAAATTAAGTGTCTCACCCCCGGGAGACATGAAAGCTTGTTTCGAATTGGGAAGACCTGCACCGAATCAGGAAAGTGTGCCGAGCTGGTACCTTTGAACTTGAGCAGTTGGGCAACGAACCTATCCCTCGCACTTAGAACGTGGAGAACCTTTGCAAGTTCCATTATTAACATATCCCCAAGAAAAATTCGTCTTGACTAGTTAGTGAAAATTGTAAAAAACATGAATGAAATAAAATAATAAAAAAGACACAAGTTGAAAACCAAGGCTTCATTGATTGAATGCAATTACAAAAAAAGGCTCTACTGGCCCTGGTCTACACAAAATACAACGAAGAAAAACTAACTATCCTAGTCTTCATGGGACGCCCCCCTCAGGCGCGGCCTTAGTCTCGGGCCTCGGCTAAGCCACTTCTCCTTCTCGTCACCAGCAAGAGTCATAGCCCCCTTATTTTCCCTGAAGCTCCTCAGCTCGAGGCCTGAGAAGTCAACTCTAGGATAGAAAGCCTCGGCCTTCTTCTTGGCTTCGCAAAAGCCTTCAAAGAATTTCCGGTCGGCCTCCTCCACCACGGCCTCTCAGTAAGGGGTAGAATCCCTATAGGAAGCCAGGTCTTCCTCCATGACTTTCTTGATGGCTTCGACAACCTTTTCCCTCACCTGTCGCTCTGAAGTAAGAGCGGCATCCCTCTCAACTATTAGGATATCTTTGACCAAGTGCAAGGTGTCCCTCTCCTTCACAGCCTCTTCTTTGGCCCTGTCAGCCGCTTCCGAGGATGCTTGGAGAGCCTGGACGAGCTCACGACTCTCTTCCAGCCTCTACTAGCACTGCCCCAGCTCCTCTGTTGTATCTATGCTCTGACGTCAGCACACCAAGGAGCACATCGGACTAAAGCAAAGCACAAGCATTGTTAGTCAAAGCAAATCATAACTAATAACGAGAAGAGCCTAAAGAAACAGAGCTGAAAGATTTCTCACTTAAAAAATTAGTGTCTCGCACTCATAATAGAGTCCCTCGATAGGCTTCCGAGAGAGCTTAAGCATATCTCGGGGGGTTCCCCATAATGAGATGCTCTCGGGCCATCTGTGGATGGACGAAGATTGAATCATCCACCTTCAGAGCCCAGCGAGGCATGAAGACTCCGGCAGGAGAAGGAATCCCCGGGATGAGGATGAGGCCTGAAGAGGCTCGGGTGGAGGCATGGATGGGGAAACCTTCAGTTCTGAGGAAGAACTCGGGGGGCTCTCCATTGATAGGGGTACGGAAGAAGATGCTCGGGCTGACGCTGGCTCCTTCCCCTACGGGGCCTGCTTCTTTTCTTTGGCAATCTTTCTGACCCGTTCCTTGGCCTTAGCTTCCAATTCCATCTCTGCACAAAATGAAAAGTATCAGTATCAAATCAAAACGGGAGGGAAAGAAATAAAAAAAATGGTATAAAGAAAGAAAACCAAACAGAAGAGATAAAGTAAATAGCACAAACTACTAGATTACCATGCTCTAAGCTTACCTCGGGATAGTTGGGGCAGAGACTGCACCTTGTTAATTCCTAATTATCATACAACACCTCAACATCCAAGGGAGCGGCCACCATGGCCCTCAGTGTCTCTTGCTCTTGATATAGGAGATGCAGTTTCTTACACGTGGCCGCATGGTTCAAGCTCCAGCTAAGGGGGACTTGGAAGTTCTCAACACTCCAGACAAAGAAAATGATTTCTTCCACTTTTTGATCAAAGAAGGCTTCAACTTTAGCACCATCCTCTTCGCCCTCGAACTGACCACTACCTATCCAATTTGTCCATGCTTGTTTATTTGAAAGTGAAAGACATCAATGTTCATCAAGCCGTCCACCTCCGTGCACACGTAGATAAAAGACATGATGAGGCGCACTGACTTCGGCACCAATTGGCACAGTGCAATGTCGAAGTACCTCAGCACTGCACAGAAGAATTGGTGGAAGGGAAACCTAGGTCTAGCCTTCATGTGCTGCTCATAAACAGATAACTCATAAGGCACACAACTCGGGAGGACTTGGCAGGCCCTCTCTCTGACCTCTACTAGCCTAAGAGTGTACTCTACCAAAATATGGTACACCCTCCTAATAACTTCAAGCTCTTCCTCTTCCACTAAGCTGGGCACGGAGTTGGCTGTATACGACCATTAGTCTTTCTTTTCGACCACCATATCTCCTCTCACCTCAGCCAACGTCCTATCGGCCTCGTCCTCGTCATCAGAAGATGAGTCTTCTTCATCTCCCTCCTCCTCCCTAGAGGTATAGAGAACCATGGCAAGTGGCCCCTCTTAAGGAACTACCTCCTCTGAGGATTCATCCCCACTAGAAGAGACGCACATGACCTCCTCCAGCTCCCTAGGCAGATCAACGCTGTCTTCGCTACCACTACTAGCTCTATCACTAGACTTATTTACCCGAAACATGATGAGGGGGTGGAAGAACTCACCAAAAGTTCATGACTACTCTGATGCTAGTGATCAAACCACGGCCTCAGTCTCCTTTCCACAAGTGCGCCTCCTACGATCTCCACCCGTTCTCGAACACATTCAAAACTCTCGACTAACTCCGAGAAACCTTTAAATTTCCACTCTCCAAACTCTCAACCGACTCCATGGGCTCTCAAAATGTTTATCTCAAAATACAAATGAAGTAAGGTGAGTAGAAAATGGGAAGGAAACACCCTTATATAGAATCACAGGCGTGACAAATGAGGGGCATTAATTTCCCTATAGTTAGAAGGACGTGACGCTTGGTGCTCCCAAGGCACCGTTGCTCTCCCCAAAGACTCTGACGAATGTAATGATGTGACATCTCATGAACCCAAGGCACAGTTACATTCTCCAAGATAAAAAGCGAAAGATCAAATAAACGAGCACCGCCATTTTCTTCAAAAGTAGCCACCTCCACTAAACGCCTCCTGACTCCATAAAGAAGGATGTCCTAACAGTTCAGGCATTAAAAAAATCCCACTAGAAAGCCCAAGAAGGGAAGCCCTAAAAGCCCACTAGGAGATCAGGGAAGGGAAGCCCAAGAGTCCACTAAAAACTCCAAGGCCGAGCATATGAGTTGTTTGTCATATGCTCGACTCAAAGTCTCCAAAGCCGAGCATATGGACTGCTTGTCACATGCATGGCCCAAAGCCTCCAAGGCTGAGCATATGAGATGCTTGTCATATGCTCGGCTCAAAGTCTCCAAAGTAGAGCATACAGACTGCTTGTCATATGCATGGCCAAAGCCTCCAAGGCAGAGCATATGAGTTGCTTGTCATATGCTCGGCTCAAAGTCTCCAAGGCCGAACATATGGACTGCTTGTTATATTGTGATGACTCATCCCGGATTGGCCACCCCCGAGATAGTGTTATCACTTTTTGAAAATTTCAGCACGACACATATATGCAACAATAAAAATAATACTGACAGAATTTCTTTTATATCATTATGATATTAACTTAACCATAATATACAACGTAAAATGCATGAATATTTACAAATAAAATTTTTTATTTCATTTTCTCATTTTTCTGAGGATATTGACACGTACGTGGCTTACAGAAAATGATTTTGTCTGACTCTCAACCCACCAGACTATTTATCCTGTCTGTTACCTAAAATCATTGTACAATGAGGGATGAGCTTCACAAGCTCAATTAATTAAATTTATTAAAAGTATTCAAATTGCATAAATAGCCCTTTAATACTTAATTATTTATCTCTCATATAACCGGATAATAGCATAATGTCTAACATTTAAATAATTCCTATCATATCATATTTCTATGTCTTTTTTTCACTGTAATTGTCTCTTTGTGAGACTCATTTATCTACAAATAAATGCATAACATCAACAACATTCAGTAAAAATATCAATATGTAAAACAGATGTAATGCATGAATTATTATTATGGGAATATCTTCCCACATGTCGACACGTTTTTATTATCTTAGACCGGCTCTCTCCCGGTTTTTTTATTTTCAGCATATACCAGCTATCACAGTGTCCCTTTTATTTCCAGCATATACCAACTGTCACGGTTTTTCAATTAGACCGGCCCCTTCTTGGTTTTTTCGGTTTTCTTATTTAATGCATATGCACATGAACAATGATATGAAATATGTATATGAACAATAATAAAAAAAACCACATGAATTCAAAATATTTAAATTAACTATTTGGTCTTCCTCAACTTTCTGCTTGATAAATTTCACAATTTTCTTCTCCTTATATATCACATTAATTTATTAACCAAAACTCGTCAAGAATTTATTTATCACCATCATTATTAAATCAACTCATTATTCTAATAATACTTCTTTTCACATAATAATTCTCTACGTGTCCAATATTTATATCATACATATCAATTAAATTTTTATCTACCGCCAAAGCATAAGCTAATAATTTATTTTAATATTATTACTAGATATCTGATTTTTATTTAGATTACTTAAAGTAAATCTAACTCACCACATAGCACTTAAAGCTACCCGTAGATCACCTCCTTGCCTTTCCCCTTCCTCTCAGCAATTTTCTCCGGTTGCTGATCGTCAACACCTGACATAATATTTGTATTAAATTTCTAATTATTTCTTCAATTCTTCATTAACCACACCCTTTGAAAATTTCCACTTTGAATTCCAAGTAATTTCATGTATGCTAAACATTCAAAAATAAATATTACATTATTATCTTATGTTTTTCTGATAGCCTCTCGTGACTCTCTATACAATTCCCCCGTAAACCTCTTAAAACTTTTGCTCTTTCAACATTTCTTTAGGTCCCCAAATGTTTAAAGAAAATGAGTGATTTGAAGGAAACTGAACAAAATTTGATAAGTGTTAAAATTATGTTTACATTATATATATATAAGTTTGATTTTGTAACAAATTAGCCAAAAGCAAATTGTCTGCCAAGCCTCCACATTAATGGCTACTTGGAAGACATACAAATGTCTAACTTTGCACTTGGTAGCAGGTGTGCCACCTGTTGCCACATTTCCTATTTTTTAATGGCTACTTGGAAGACATACAAATGTCTAACTTTGCACTTGGCAGCAGGTGTGCCACCTGTTGCCACATTTCTTTTTTTTTTCTCTTCTTTTCTTTTCTTTTCCGAGGTCTACATCCCAGAATTTTTTTTAAATTGTTTTATAAAAATTTGAATTTTCACATTTAAAAATATCTACATTATTTTAACTCTTTGTCATATTTATTAAAGTACTTCTTTACCCTTATTGTACAAATATGGGTATTACAATTCTACCCACCATACAAAAATTCGTCCCCGAAATTTCCTTACCTAATTCAAGAAAAAGTTGGGGGTAATCCTTCCTCATTCTTGCTTCATGCTCTAACATGACTTCTTCGACATCTTTGTTCTGCCTTAATACTTGAATCAAATGAATGACTTTATTGAGCAAGACTTGTTCCTTTCTGTTTAGGGTTTTGACCTGTATTTGCATAAAAGTCAAATCTTCTTGAAATTCTATCGCCTGATTCAGATATTATGGGATTCATTGTGTAAGTACTTTCTCAGCAGTGACACATGAAACATGTTATGTAATTGCTTTAATTCTGTAGGCAAATCTAAACGATGTTCTACTAGTCCAATTCTCTCAATCACCTCATATGACCCTACAAATCTTGAGATTGATGCTGCGTGCCAAGTATAATTTGAGATTGATGCAGCGTATATAAAAGTATTGTAATAAAAGTGTCATTATAAAAGTAGTATAGTGATAGTATTTTCAATTAATTTTAATAATTAAATTGTTTGATAAAATTAATTGAAAAAATGTTATGGTTATATAAAATATTTAAATAGGTAATAATGAAAAATTTTATAATTTTGAATAAAAAAAACTATGTAACATTTTATTTTTTTGTATTAATAGTTATTTGTATGAAATATTTTTATTTTTATGATTAGTAAATAAATATTAAATTTTTGGTGAAAAATAAATATTATTTTATAACATATCACAAAAATACCCATAAACTACGGCATAATAAATAAAATATAAAGAATGTTTAAGTGTATATTAATATTTCAATAAAAAAAAAGAGTATATTAAATAATAAAAATATCATAATGCATATCACAAAATATAAATAAAATTCATAAAAAAATACAAACACAAAGTTTAGCAATAGTGCAACAAAACCAACGTTACGTGGCATACAAAGCGGAACAAGTTAACATGGATAAGTAAAAGAGTATATATTAAAAATATTATCGGCAACTCAGATAAGTTCAACAAAAAAAACAAAATAAAAAACAAAAGTGATGATTAGTACATCACAACTAACATACATAGAAATAATGGAGAAAAAAATCAATTGAGATTGATTAGCATATTATTAATAAAATTGTGTTTGACAAGATAAAAAATAAACAAATGGAAAAAAAGCAATTGATATGTGAAATTTTTTTTGCATCAAAAGAAGAAGTGATGATGCTTTATGATAAAAGAATCATTTAAGTGTGAGAATTTATCCAAAAAAAAAAAAAAGGATAGTTTAGGGTACTACTAATATTCATTAAGCGAAATTAAGCATTTCAAAAAATAGAGTTGCTACTAGTACTCTTGGTAGCTATGAGCAGTCAGAGTTCCACATCGTTATTTTTAGTAAACCCAGTTAAATACTACACTTAACAAAACGCAAAGTTTAACAATAACGGGATGAAAAAAAAAAATATATTTGAACATCCACCATCATATGGGGTGGCAATGGGCCAGATCGGCCCGTGGACTGGTACAACCCGAAACAAATTTGGGAAGGCCCACACTTTCATGGGTCGTGCCGTGCTTGGCATGGTATTATTCTTCGTGTCATGTGGGACTTAGTTTTTTAGGCCCACGGCATGAGGTATGATCATAACATCTAATAAATTCAAAATTATATACAATTTTATGCCACTAGAATAATGAGTCAAGAAAAATTGGATGATGATAAATTTGATATTTTAGAATGGTGGAAAAAAATGAAAATTATTACTTCATTCTTAACATAATGGCACATAATCTACTAATTCATAAATAAAGCAAATTCACATAAAATCACACATTAATATAAATTAAATCAAACCTAAACAAATATTTAAATACAAAAAAATATTATTTTGAATTTTGAATTTAAATTTGAAGTCATAATTGATTGATTTTAACATAATAGCATTTGATACAATGAACTAAAACATTGGGAGGAAATCATATAATATTTTTTTTAATCCACCAAATAAAACTTAATTGCGTAACTTGGTTAGACAGTTCGTCATTCTATTCTAAAGTCGTTTGTCTATGAATTGAATAAAAAAAAATTATTTGAAGGTCAAAAAGGTTATAAAAATTATTTTTTTAATTATTAATAATATTTTATATCTTTCTAATTTTTAAATTTTCTAGATTGTTTTTTTTATATTTCACTCATTTGTAAGTCATTTCATCTTCTTTCTTTATTTTATATGTTGTTTTTTAAGTTATTTATTTAGAAGATTTTTGGAAGTTGTAATTTTTAGATTATTTGTTTATGCTGTTGTTTTTGTTCAATTTCTAAGTTATTTGTAATATTTAACTTCATCAATAAAATGATTGTTTTTCTATACAATTATAAGCATTCAATTCAATATTTATAATTTTTTTTACAATTTTCAACAACAAAAAATCAATATATACCTATGAGACTTATGGGCCGGCATGGCCCAATAGCCATGTAGACCTTGAGCCGTGTCGAGTCGAGGATTTTAAAAAGTATGACACGACACAAAAGAGAGGAAGACACTACATGACACGAAGGCACAGTGGACCGCCTTGTGTGGACCGTGGGCTGGCATGGCACGACCCCCTGCCCCCCCTACACCATACCAATTCAACCTTAAGTTTTTGGGTTAGTAAGTCTATGACATATCTCCTCATCTTTTGATGTTATGGTCTATCATGAGCTAAAGCCTTGATTTCTTGGCCCAAAAATGTTAAAAAGTGAAACTTAATCTGGGCCGATGAATTAAGGGTGAAAACTGTAAGGAAGAAAACTGAAAAGATTAATAGGGAACTTCTTGATTTGTGTACTTAAAATTAGGTTGTCTAATAAGAAGTAAGAATCACGATTATAAAAAATTCTTGTTTAGCACAGTGCTTTAAGAGATACATGACACAAGGGTCTATTTCACCATGGAATAAAAATAAAATATCTTTTTTCTTTCTTTTTTCATACCATTTAACAGTGAGATGGATCCTTGTGCCATGTATCTTTCATGGCACTGTGCCAGACAAAAACTTTTCCATGATCCTCTCTATTTGAAAATTGAAATAGATTCAAGTTTATGGTGAGATTGAATGCCACATCATTAAATGGAGAATATTCAAATTCAAATTTGTTAATGTGACATTTAATCTCACCATGAACTTGATCTTTATTTCAATTTTTAAATGGATAGGATAGTGGTCCAATAATGCCCCGATCAAACCATTAAAATCAAGGCTCTCAATTCCGTTTGGTTTCGGTTCCGGTTCCATAAGCAAACAACATTTTTTGTTCTATATTACTGTTTGTTTCAACCTATTCTGGTTTATTTTGATCATTTTGATCTATTTTATCTGTTTTGTTTATTTCGATTGACAATTAATTTAATAGTTATTTTGTAATTTTAATGACAAGTTGAGGTGTTTTAGAATTAAAACATTCAATTGCATATTTTTTCACAATTTGAGAATATTTAACGATTTAAAAATCAACATTAGAGATTTTGGATGATATGTATGACTTAGTGTTAGTTATTTTATTATTTGTTTCATTCTATGTTCGAATAGTGATGATTTTATTATGATTATATATATATATATATATATATAATTTGAAAAAATGTATCGAAACAAACCGAAACTGACATGTGAAACGTGTTAGAGTTGGTGCATACTTCACGGTACCAGATCTGTAGAACCCCAGACGAACACTCTTTTTATCTCTCTTATCAGAGTTGGGTCTGGTTTTTTGCTTGGCGGTTTGGGCTTGGGCCCATGCATAGCCGTAGTTCTGTAGCAGGGTTGAAATCCTATTTAGACCCTAATTAGAACGTCTTAAGTTGCTTATAAATACTTTTTATATATTGAGCATACATTGTAACGAGAGATTTGTGAGACCTGTTTTGTAGCCAATATATAAAGATGTTAGTTAGAGTTTGGATGTCCTTCACAGCAGACTTTTTTTATATTCTTCGTCTTTGATAGTGAATTTATCTCCTTCTTCTGTAGACGTAGGCCTAACCAACTAAACCAAATCTTGTGTCTTTAATTTTTGTGTGATTGTTTTAATTACTGTTTTGCTATTTCTTTTGGTTATCTTTATCGATCTCGTTACACAGTTCTGACCTGATTTTAGTTTATCTCCTTCATGCTCCAGCTCTTTTAAGATTGGTGGAGAACCTGAAAATGAGAGCATTTGCTAGATTATAGTTAGGCAAATGCACTTCCTTTCTCGCAGTAAGCATTACTAGTACTGCATTGTATCTTTTTGAATGTGAGAATCATCCTCATAAGCATGAAAACTTCTCTAGTCATCAGTCAACATCATGTTGTTGCATACCTGCATCTGTGCACCTTCCATAACCAATTAACCATTAACCAGCCCCAATTTCTTTCATCAGGTTGTCTCTATGAGGCATTTTGTTAAATATTTTCCGTGCCTAATGTTGTGAGTTTTAAATTACTCGTAAGCACACAAGTCGTTTGCAATATAGTGTTGTGCAAGTGCGAGATCGAATCCACAGGGAATTGTGTTGTGAAAATATAATTTTATCTAAACTAACCTTATCTTAACCTAGTTCCGAATTTTGAATTGTATTTTTGTAAAAGAAATATAAACTTAAATTAAATTGATTTAAAAACTAATGATAAAAACACTAAGGTTTCTGAATCCACCTCACTAAAGTAAAACACATATTTTCATGTTCTATAAAAATAATCTACCAAAACATTCCATGAATCCAACTTTAAACAAATCACAACAAATATCCCAATTAAACCAAAACAATTCAATGTATCTGCTTTTAACAAATCACAATGGATATCCAATTTAATCAAAAACGATTCGATGTTTCCATCTAATGAAACACAAGGAATATCCAACAGAATAATTTAAAAACTATCAATCGTAAGAATTTACTCAAACAATTGACCAAAACATTTATACTAAAAAAAGCATCAGAATTGTATATACAAATCTGAAAATCTTATGCCAAACAATGGCGAGGCTTCATCTTCAACCTTAGTTGAAGATTTTAGCTACTCATAATCATGAAACTAAAGTTCACAATAACAGTGCTAAACATTAAACTAACAAAAAACAGTAAATTAAAGCTGACTATACATAGGAGAAATTCCACTCGCTGTTGGGCGGCGCTTCCCCTCGTGGTAGCAAAGCCTTCGGGATCCACCAGAATGCTAGCAGACGTCCACCGGATTGCACACCGAATGATGAAGGGAGATGGGGCTTTTATAGGGGAATTCCCAGAGTACAATGTGTTTCAAATTCAATGTGGGATACTGCCCGAGTGCGATCGATTGTATTTTGGTGCGCTCGAGCGCATACTGGCGCACTACAAAGCATTTTTAACCGAAGTGGGATGTGCAAGTGCGCACTTGCGATCGATCGCAAGTCTGGTGCGATTGAGCGCACTGGACATCTTCAACTTGACCCTTGTCTACTAAAACTGCCATAACTTTCTCTAGAAAAATCATTTTTACAAGCCGTAAATCTCTCAAAAAATAGACTTCCGGATCTTTCCAAACATATATGGCTCATCTCCTGGTTCTTCCTGAATCAATACAGTAAAATCCACAAAAAATGACTGATCTATACAGGCAATTCTGGTAATTTTAGTGAAACTCTTTTCCCAGTGCTGATAAACCTGAAAAACAACGAAAACAACTCAAAGTAACAAATTCCTATGCTAACAAATGTAAATTAAGTGGCCAAAATATGCAATATTTTTCACTCATCAAATACCCCCAAACTTACTTTTTGTTAGTCCCTTAACAAAACAAAATAAAATATAAAAAAAACTAAATGGAAAACAAAAAACATAAAGATAAGTTCATCACTCATGGTATCCAAAAATTTAAGGAGCACTCAAAACCATGATATTCATTCATGAGCAAGCTTAAAAAATATAACCCATCTTCGCAATGAATAGGAATTTTAAAAGCTAATTACTTACAAGAGGCAGGCTAAGACATCACAAGCTTGAATCATTGTAAAGTGAATTAGCATATACAGATGAGGTTTTCAAATAATTTCAATGTACAATATATTCATGTCTCAAGATTCACAGAATTTCTCATCAGAATGAGCAACGATGACATAGTTTTTTTTTATTTTTATTATAAGGCTCTGCTATGTTTAGTTCTCTTAAGCTTTCTAATTGACCCATGTATCGAATGTTGAGTCAACGACTCCCAAACCAAATGGTTTTAGGGCATTAGGTGTAAAGACGCCCCTAAGGACTTATTAACTCGAGTCAAAAAGGCTACGAAACTAAACTATCCTTAATGCTACCAAGCAAAATTTTCACCTTTTGACGTGAACACTCACTGCTTACTGAGGCAAGAGGTCCAGTTACTCAACAAAAAATTTCACAATGATCACTATGAATAAAATTCCCACCTTTTGACGTGATCACTCATTGCTTACTGAGGCAAGAGGTCCAGTTATTCAGTGAAAAGTTTATTGATGATGATCATTACAAATATTAGTAGTATTATTTTTTTTCTTCTCCTTTTTTTTCATGTTTTTCTATGCCCAAGTGTTTATCCAACAAGTCATCCAGTTTCAGTTAAGATAAGGAAACATACACATTAAAATCACATGTCATACCTCACACAAATATGTGCTACTGTGCTTGTGTTAGATTAGATTAAACATGTGAATTCTCGAATACCTAAAGTAAGTAACTAAGGTTTAAAACTCTATCGTCAGATCATGTGTTCAAAATTTTTAAGCTCACCAATGAAACCACATCACAATTTTTCAAGTCAACTAAAATTTTCAGATGAACATGAACATGCATTTATCTTCACAAAGAAAAACCAACAACAATTTAGGACAAAGTGTGTGTAACGTGTCTCCCATACCCCCAAACTTAATTTACACATTGTCCCCAATGTGTGAATAATATGGAAAGAGCTAACCTAGGAGATGGAGAACTAGCTAGACTAGTATGGCTCATAGCGTACCCCCAAACTTGAACTGAAGTACGCGTTGTCCCTGATAAATAAAGACTGAAAAACAAAAAAATACTGGAAACAAACATTAATCATAAATAATTAGGCAAATAATCATTCTAGTTTTACTTGCAAGTGCACAAGGTCTGTGGTAGCATAGTGTGCAAGTGCGAGATCATTTCCACAGGGATTGGTGAATTTCTATCTAGAGCTAATTTCTTTAAGTTAAAAGAGAAATAACAGTTGATAGTGAGTGAATAACAATAATGAGAAACATTGGGCTATGATATCCACCACTAATTATACTTTCCCACTTACTAAGGTTTCAATGCTCTAGCCTTATCATGAATATCTAATGGTTGCCAACCTAAGGGCTTGGCCCACACCTTAGGCTATTGATCTCCCAACGCAACGAGTTAGGCATGGTGTATACTCTAACTCTTTTCTCTCTTTAAGGGATTCAGCATGGGTGTATACTGAGTTGTTCCTTAAGAGAGCATGAGGGCTGTGGAGATCGGCAACCACATGGGACCTAGGGCTTGGTCTGCTCCCGATTTCCCATGTTGATTAACTCAGGAATCCGGTGTGGATATCCCTTGTTACTAATGTCGAACCCAGGACTCGGTCATCCAAATTGATTTGACTAACCTATCCATACCACATGCATACGTTGATCAGGCACATACATATGAGGAATGTAAAAATAAACAGGTATTAATCAAGTTAAATACTCTAACAAGGCTATAGCAAAGATAGTCAATGAATAAATGTGTGGTAAAGCATAACTAGGGCTTCAATCAAGCCCTATAGGAGTTTAGTTACACATGCTAAGTAAAGTAAACATGTTAAACATAAAAACAGAAAACTAAAAACGAAGAAACTCGGGAGACGAGTCGTCAATTCTTCTCCTAAGCTCTCTACTTCGAGTCTAGAACCAAAGGTGTGTGTTATGTGTTTTTACAGGGCTATTTATAGGGTCTTCATGGCGTCACAGAACCCTAATTCCGTTTTGGAGTCGGAAGACATCTTTCCAATTCTGGCTCTGCTGCCTCTGGAGTAATTGCGCTCGAGTGTATGAGGGATGCACTCGATCGCATATGTGCGCTCGTATGCTTGTGTGCTCGATCTCAAGGGGGTGCGCTCGAGCGCACCTTGCTGGAAGGCAGAACTTCACTTTTTTGCTTCTAAAAGCTCCATTTTGTTATCTTTTTGTCCAAGACCTATGAAAAACACACAAAACACAAAAGTGAAGTATAATCTACTAAAATAGATAAGTAAAAAAGTCTAATAAGTGTAAATTAAGGAGCTTAAATATGACTATTTAAGCACTTATCAATATGTAAAAGAATAAATAAACATAAAGGATATGTTGTGGGGTGCCTCCCATGAGTGCTAAGTTTAACGTCTTTAGCCATACCCAACATTAGTAATCGTGCCCAGCTAAACACTCCACCATCTGATCAATAAATGGGAGTGGAAAATGATCCTTCCTTGTGGTAGCATTCCACTTACAGTAGTCTAGACACACTCTCCATCCTGATTGCACACGAGTTGGAACCAACTCGTCGTCTTTATTTATCACTACCATCAATCTAGTCTGCTTTGGCATGAAATGAATCGGGCTCACCCACTCGCTATCAAAGATTGGATAAATGATCCCTACATCCAACAGCTTTATCACTTCAGTCCTCACAACCTCTTGTATAGCTGGGTTGAGCCTTCTTTGTGGCTCCCTCGATGGCTTGGCATTCTCCTCCAAATGTAACTTGTGCATCACCACCGAAGGGTTGATCCCCTTGATATCCTCATTAGTCCAACCACTAGCTTCATTGTGCTCTTTTAAAACGTCTAATAATTTATCCACTTGAGCATCAACCAAATCTGAAGCTACAGTCAGAGGCAAAGAATCTGCTGGACCTAGGAACTTATACTTAAGATTGTCCGGTTAAGGCTTAAGTTCCTTCTTGAGGGGTTCAGGTGTTATGGTCTCTTCCGTCTCACTGCTCTTCTGAGGAGCAGACTCCAAAGTATCATTTGCTTGCTCAAACAACTTATCCAAATCTAAATCCTCTTCAAACTGAGCAAAGCATGCCTCCAGGGGGTCCTCAATGCTTGATTCACCCATAGTTTCCTCCGTCTTACTGCTCTCCCGAGGAGCAGACTCCAAGATAGCATTTGCTTGCTTGAGTAGCTTATCCAAATCCAAATCCTCTTCAAACTGAGCAAAGCATGCCTCCAGAATGTCCTCAGACTCCCCCCCCCCTTTCTTGGGTGCTTGTAATCTCTCAGGGTAAGGCGTTTTAGGTACAAACGACCTAGAGAGATCCTTAATAATAGGTGTGGCTGTAGATGGCTCAGCATCTCTCTTTTCCTTGTTGCCACTTTCTTGCCCTTGTTGCATAGTTGGGTTCTCTTTTACTTGATTGTTCACTTGTCTCCCATACCTCAATGGGACAATCAATTGCACTTGTTCCTTCTCGTGCATAGGAGTTGATGAATTTCCCACCGCAAACTGTTCCTTCGGGTTAGGCTCAGGTTGACTGGGGAACCTTCCCTTCTCTCTTTCACCCAAGTGACTTGCGATTTGACCCATTTGACTCTCTAGCTTGGCAATTGCTTGGGTGTTTACTATTGTTGCACTCCTCACTTCGCTTATGGATTAGCCGGTCATCTTCCTGAAATCATTGAGGGCATCCTCCAATGACTGTGAAACCGACATTGGCGCTTGAATGGGAGCCTGGTAAGCGAGTGATGGTGCTGGATAGGCTGAGTGACCATAACTTGGAACTGGTGGAGGAAATTCGGGAGGGTATTGATTGTGAGCATGATAAGGGGTTTCTCCCTGATTCATCAGTTGATTCTGTGTCCATGAAAAATCAGGGTGGTTCCGCCACCCTAGATTGTACGTCTCGGAGTAAGATCCATTTGATTGCCACCAATAGTCTGGAGTAAGATCCATTTGATTGCCACCAATAGTCATTGAAAGCATTTATTTGTTCAATGGGATACTCGACAAAAGCCGGCGTAGATGGACAATTCTGTGCTAAATGCATAGGACTAGCACAGATGGAACAACTATCAATATTGAATGTATTGGTTGTATTGATGGACTGGCCGGTCATCTTCATGAAATCCTTGAGGGCATCCTCTAAAGACTATGAAACCGGCGCTGGATTCATCAACATTTTTTTTAAAAAAAAAAAATTATATATCTATATATTTTTATTATTTTTTATAGGTCAATGCAAATAGAAACAAATAAAATAAAATTGCAAAAAGAAAAATCAAACAAAAATTGCTAACTAACTAGTAGAAAAATAAAATCAATTCAGACCAAAAATTTAATTTTCACAAACCAAACAACTCTCCGGCAACGGCGTCAAAAACTTGTTGTGATAAATTACTCGCAAGCACACGAGTCGTTTGCAATATAGTGTTGTGCAAGTGCAAGGTCGAATCCACAGGGAATTGTGTTGTGAAAATATAATTTTATCTAAACTAACCTTATCTTAATCTAGTTCCGAATTTTGAATTGTATTTTTGCAAAAGAAATATAAACTTAAACTAAATTGATTTAAAAACTAATGATAAAAACATTAAGGTTTCTGAATCCATCCCACCAAAGTAAAGCATATATTTTCATGTTCTATAAAAATAATCTATCAAAACATTCCATGAATCCAACTTTAAACAAATCACAACAAATATCCCAATTAAACCAAAACAATCCAATGTATCCGCTTTTAACAAATCACAAAGGATATCCAATTTAATCAAAAACGATTTGATGTATCCATCAAATGAAACACACGGAATATCTAACAGAACAATTTAAAAACTATCAATCGAAAGAATTTACTCAAACAATTGACCAGAACGTTTATACTAAAAAAAGCATCAGAATTGTATAAACAAATCTGAAAATCTTATACCAAAAAAGGGCGAGGCTTCATCTTAAACCTTAGTTGAAGATTTTAGCCACTCATAATCATGAAACTAAAGTTCACAATAACATTGTTAAACATTAAACTAACAAAAATAGTAAATTAAAACTGACTATACATAGGAGAAATTCCATTCGCTATTGGGCGGTGCTTCCCCTCGTGGTAGCAAAGCCTTTGGGATCCACCAGAATGCTATCAGACGTCCACCGGATTGCACACCGAATGATGAAGGGAGATGGGGCTTTTATAGGGGAATTCCCGGAGTACAATGTGTTTCAAATTCAATGTGGGATACTGCCCGAGTGCGATCGATCGCAGTCTGGTGCGCTCGAGCGCATACTGGCGCACTACAAAGCATTTTTAACCGATGTGGGATGTGCGAGTGCTCACTTGCGATCGATCGCAAGTCTGGTGCGATCGAGCGCACTAAACATCTTCAGCTTGACCCTTGTCTACTAAAACTGTCATAACTTTCTATAGAAAAATCATTTTTACAAGTCGTAAAATCCCTCAGAAAATAGACTTCCGGATCTTTCCAAACATATATGGCTCATCTCTTGGTTCTTTCTGAATCAATACAGTAAAATCCATAAAAAAAAAAAAAAAAATGACTTATCTATACAAGCAATTCTGGCAATTTTAGTGAAACTCCTTTCCCCGATTTCACTCATCACCTAATCTGATTCCCTGATTTCACATACCCATCATTTAAACAACCCCAAGAAACAACATCCAATTTCTCAATTTCATCGATCAAACAACGAACTGCCAATGACATCTCTGCAATCTTCCCAAAAGAATCCGTCAAAAGAATCCAGGAAAGAGTTTCAAACAGGACATGACATTTCATCATCTGGGAATTAGTGTGCTTGCCTTCAGTCATGGGATCATACATAAATGAAATTCTTGGGAACTCATTGGAAATGGAATAGCTACCAGGCCTGTTGAAGGAGTCAAACGATAACAGAAGATGGCCAAAGGCACAGTTCTCTTAACGATGGGGTTTTTAAGAAGAGGCCTGTACCTGGATAACTTCATCAGTTACAAATATCAGTTTCTTTTGTTGAGTTAGTAGTTGAAATTTGAGAGCTTACAGTCTTTCTGTATTTCCAAGAGAAAGGGAGTTAAGATGGTATGCTCATACCTTGCAAGTTTGCTTTTTGCCTCCGGGAAATAAAAAATAAAATTGACAGGCAGTTAAGTTAGTTAAACTTAAAAGGTCACTTTTTGAGTGGGAATATACACATACCACCCAAGAAAACTTGAGAGGCGGTTTTAGACAAGCACAGTAATGTAAAATTATCCTCCAAAAATGAATTAAGAATAAAGAAAAAGGAAAAATCTCCACTTAACAAAATAAACAGGAACACAGTTAGGAGATAGAATACAGGGTTATTTCCTTATAGGTTTAGAATTTACAGTGGAACTTGTTGACTCTTCCCTTTGATGGAACTTCCAAGCAGAAAGAGAAAGCATTGATGTTCCCTTCCATTCAATAATTAGGCATTTCCCATTCATATCAAGCGAGCAAGAAGTCCCGCAAGACTGTTTAATCACCAGGGCCGCTTGATCCAAGGATGAAATGCTAAGCTTTGATTCAACCATTCCAAACTTTGTGAAAATAGCCCTCCAATCATCAATCTTCGTGTCCCGGAAAACCCTCTCGTCACCCCCAGCTGCAACAATGTTTTGAATCTATTGACTCAAGTACACTGCTTCCAATGTCATCCTGTTCAGATTGCAGCGGTCCTTAGAAACGTCAAGGCAATCGAAGAAAGCACCATAGAAAGATAGTGCTTCAAGGAAGCGGACCATGATAATTGGTGAATTGTGATTTGACTCAAACTCAGTGACCATCATCACACATGGATTGAGGTTCTTTAGCATTCTTAAAACAGATTCCAAGCATTCAGGCTGTGTTATCATATGTCTTAACAGAATTCAGGAGTAGATGACAACAATGTCACCATCATTTAGCTCAAGTGAATCTTCATTGAGGTCTTTGATGTCTGCAACCATAGCGACTTTGAACGAAAAGGGTATGTTTAAGGACTCAGCAAAACAGGACAACCTTTTACCTGTCTCCTCAATTTTATCTTGCAATGTTGTTCCAACAGCAGTTATTTTCAGAAGCTCAAGCGGGTTTTCATCCCAAGTTGCAAGAGCTTGCATCAATGCTATACCCTGCCCCCCACTTCTGACTGCAAGATCGATAAAATGAACCTTTTTAGCTGAGGCAATACTTTCTATCACTGGTTGGACTCCTGCAAACTGAGCAACTTGCATAAAGGGAAGCTGTAGATAACATGCAATGAGAGCAGGGTTCAAACTAACTATTGTCTCATTTGGATGCAATTGCTGCTCTTCTTTATTTTCCTTTGCCTTTGTTGAGATTCTCCCACATTCTTGATCAATCCTCTCATGAAGTGCTTTACTAAAATAGTGAACCACCCTTTGAACTGAATTTTCAGTAGCAGAAGACAAGAAATCACACAGGTTTAGGATTTTGCTAGCATGAGCAAATTGTTGGTTATCAGCAGAAGCAAGAAGAAGTGCAAGTTCTGCATCTTTGATCTCCTCACTAGAGAGACCAAACTGAGCACCATCAAAGAAATGGTTAAGCATGGAGATTTCAACACACTCTTGCGAAGAAAATTTAAGGAAGCTTGCTCTTGCTATTCTGATGACATCTTCTGTTGATAATCCACGAGCACCAGCCATGGTTGTAGTGTACAGGAGCTTGGCTTATAGTTCTAATCTGGGATGAATTTTCCGTCTCTAGTTCAATACAGTCTGAGCAGCATCAGGGATTTGTTTTCTTCAGAAAATCACAGTGAAATATATCCAAGGCAACCTAATATTCTGTACCACAAGACTTGTTCAACTCTTCCTTCACGACCTCATAATTATACTAACTGACAAAAAAAAAAAAAGGAAGATATTTCCTTACAATTATACCACATCATGGGAGATAATGGCTAGGGTGACAGTAAAGACAGTTTTGGTTTGGTTATTGACAATGTACAGCTGGTTCTCATGGCATTTCTCTTTCCCACAACAAATCTTGATCTCTTGTTGATGAAGAATCATCCAACTACAGTAAGACATAGAAATCCAGTAAGTGACTTAGCCTGCAGGCGTGAAACACAAGATGGTACAACTCAACTGTTAATTGGTCTCCTACATAACCTATATATTAGTCTTGATGATTAAAACAATGATTTGCTTCAATATATATGAAGACCAAGAACAAATACTGCAGGAAACATTAATAAATAAAATCTGCCAGGGACATCAGCCGGCATTAATATACAGTTTTAAATAATAAGTATGAATAAGATAAACAAAAATATCCAAAATAAAGTAGACCTGAAGGAAGATATGAAGTAGAAGCAATCCATAAGTTGATGAATAAAAAACATAAGACCTATAATATAGCTACTTTCCTGGTTAACTTGTTTTAGGAAGCTTTACAAGCTTGGAAATGACAAATTTTCTTATCATGCCTGAAAGAGTTCTCACAAAGTATGGTGAGTGGTGATGAGGTTGTATGTTCTTCCATTCACTCGTTACAGTAACCATATGATATATCCCAAGAGAAAGCAGCATAAGTACAGGAATATATCATCGCAGAAAAAAAAAAGGGGGGGGGGGTGTGGGAGTGCCCTTTAAAATGAGGAGAAAATGTTGCCAATCTAAATAGAAATATTAATATTGTTACATTGACATATGTTCAAGTAGATAAAAACATGAAAAAAGATTACAGTGGCATTCATGAAAGAATTAGAATTTAGGTTTCCAAACTTCCTGTTAATGAAACTTCCAAGCGGAAAGAGAAAGAATCGGTGTTCCTTTCCAGCCAATAATTAGGGATTTCAAATTCTTCTCTAGGGTGCAAGAATTCCAATGAGGACAACCCTTGGCCACCATTTCTGTTTGTAGTAAAGATGACCTACTAAGCTCTGTTTCCACCATTCCGAACCTTGTCAGGAAAACCCTCCAAGCATCAATCTTCATGTGCCAGAAAATCCTTTCCCAACCCTCAGTTGCAATGATATTTCTGATCTCCTGAGACAAGAAGACTGATTCGAGTAACATCCTGTTTGCATCACATCAACCCATACAAATTTCTAGGCAATCAAAATAAGCACTATAGAAAACAAGTGCTTTGAGAAAACGGTCTTCAAAATTTGGTAAATTATAAGTTGCCTCAATTTCAGTGACTATCATGACACATGGATTAAGTTTTTCAAGCACTCGTATCAGAGATTCCAAACTATCAGGCTGTGTCATTGTATTAAGCAGAGTTGGAGAATAAACAGCAACAACTTCACTTTCATTTAATTCGAATGAATCTTCATTTAGATCTTTGTTGTCTGTCAAAGTAGCAATTTTGAAAGACAAAGATATGTTTAAGGTCTCTGCAAAACCTGCCAACCAATTACCTGTCGCCTCAATTTTCTCTTTCGATGTTAAGGTGTTTAAGCGGGCATTCTGATCGAGGTGTTTAAGCAGGCATTCTGATCGAGTTGCAAGAGCTTGCATCAATACAGCACAGTGCTGTCCGTTTCTGATTGCAAGGTCAATAAAATGAACCTCTTTCTGCTGATGCCAAACTTTCTATGAGCGCTTGGATTCCTGCAAATTGAGTAACTTCAAAGAAGGGAAGTCTCTCATGGCATGCCATGAGAGAAAGGTCCAACTTCGTTTCATCTCTTTCATATTTCTTTGATGTGATTCTACCTTCTTCTTGATTGACCTTCTCTCGAAGAGCTTCACTAAAATAATGAACAACTCTTTGAACTGAATTTCCAGTTCTGGAAGACAAGAAATCACACTGGTTAAGGAGTCTGCCAGCGCAAACATGTTCTTTGTTGCTAACATTCTCAGCAGAAGCCAGAAGAAGGTGTACAAGTTCCACATCCTTGATCTCCTCCTCAGAAAGACTAAAGAAAGAATCATCATAAAAACGGCTAAGCATAGAGTTATCATCACATTGTTGGCAAGAAAATTGCATGAATCTTTCCCTTGCTATCAAAAATGTCAAAGAGAGAATCTTTTATGACATTCAGGTCTACATAATTGCAAAGGAATATTCCTGTGAAACAGAAAACAGAAGTTCCAGATTTTGAGATCTGATGACAATTAAACAATGTGACAACTAAACAATGAAAGAGAATAGACTAGAGCTTTGGAAGAAAAATGAAGACTTGGTTCCAGATGAAATCCTTATAAATTCAATGGGTTTCCTTCTATAATTGGAATCTGCTTCGTTGGCAGTGAGCTGATTTCTCTATATCCAAATCCTTGACAAAGAATAATAGAGCAAAATGTCTATCTCTATTAAGTTCATGCTGCTTCATTCGGACATTAACTGCCGAGGCCGCAGGGTGCAATTTGAGAAGTAGTATGCCCATGTTTGGAGCATGATATCAATGTCTAGAACCTACTTTGGATTTTAACTTTCCACTGGGCTGAAATATGCAATTGCAATTCATGAATCAACACAATTGTGATGCTAGCATTTTCATCCATATTGTAGATATCCATAAACATTCAAATAAACATAATATAAGTTAGAGAAACTTGGAACTTGCCTATTACCTTTAAAAACTGTCTACATAACAGAAGTGGGAAGAAGAAAAGAAAAGTCCTCATACAAGTATACTAAGAAATGGAAAAACCTTCACAGATGCTGGTGAACATCATCGTCATCACATACACACTCGACACTTCTTGGTTGCATAAAATCATAAGGTTAACAGTCAGAGATGTAACATGGTAGTCATGTAGTGCACTCTAATTAAAAATAGTTTGTATGAACATTACATAATTCTGTTCAGCCCATGTTCCTCAACCAACAAACAAATTTGTAGGTAAGTGATCCATGAGAACCTTGGACCTGAGATTGGAGAGGTGAAATGTATGAGAGATTCAAACCCACATTTTGATATCTTTCTGTTCTTCTCAAAGGAACTTCCAAGCAGAAACAGAATGGATTGGTGTACCCTTCCACCCAACAATTAAGCTTTTCCCATTCATATCAAGTGTACAGGAACTGCCACAAGGAAATTTCTTAACCAAAAGGTTTGCTTGGTATAAGGATGACATGCTCAGTTCCGCCTCCACCATTCCAAAACGCGCAAAGAATGCCCTCCAAACATCGATTTTCACATTTCGAATTCTCCTATCATTTCCCTCATTTGCCACAATATTTCTGATTGCCTCACCAAAGTACATTGATTCAGTTACCATCCTATTTGGATCATCGCGTTTCATACAAGCTTCCAAACAATCAAAGTATGCACTAAAGAAGAAAAGAGCTTCAATGAAACGGCTCACAAAAGCTGGTGAGTTGTGATTTGCCTCAACTTCAGTGACAACCATTATACATGGATTGATGTTCCTGATCACTCTCATTATATTTTCCAGCCGGTTTGGTATGACAATCATGCTTCTCAGCAAGAATTCAGAAAAGACAGCGACTGTCTCATCATCATCTATCTCAAAGAGATTTTCTTTGAGATCTAGCATGTCTGAGACCATAACTATCTTGAAAGAAAAGGGTAAGTTCATGTTCTGTGCAAAATTCATTAACCTTTTACATGTATCCTCTATTAAATTCTTTGAAGTAGTTCCAATAGCAGTAATCTTGAGAAGCTCCAGGGGGCATTCATGACGAGATGCAAGAGCTTGCATCAGGATTGTCCATTGCACCCCATTCCTTATTCCAAGATCAATAATGTGAACCCTCTTTGCCTCAGCCACATTCTCTACAATGGCTTGGATCCCTGCGAATTGTGTTATTTGTGAGAAGGGAACTTCTTCATGGCATGCCAAGGTAGTAGGGTTTGGACTCATCATGGCCTCATCAATATCAAATGTCTGCCTTTTTCGGAAACCCTCCGATGTGATTCTTCCCGTCTCTCCATCAATCTTTTCTCGAAGAGCTTCAGAAAAACAGTAAACTACTCGCTGAACTGGATTTCCAGTCTTGGAAGACAAGTAATCACACTGGTTGAGCAATCTGTTGGCACGGTCATATTGTTGATAGACTACTTTCTCTGCAGAAGCCAAAAGAAATTCAGCAAGCTCCACATCTTTGATCTCCTCATCAGAAAGGCCAGCAAAATAAAGATTGAAAGGCTGGCTAAGCATGGAAAGACCATCAACTATTTGCAAAGAGGACTGAATGAACATCTCTCCAGCAAACCTGAAGACTTCTTCAGTTGACAATTGTCTGCCTGCTGCCTTTGTGCATGTTGTATCATTCATTGGCTCAATTCTTCTTTCCCCGTTCAAACGTTTGAACCCACTTCCGTAGTTGTTTAGCAGCTCAAGCGATGCTAAAGAAAATGGGAATTGCTTCTCCTTCTTGGGTTCAACGACATCCTGGATTCCAGTTGAGAATCCACCAAGCTTTGCAATTTCCTCCAAACATGTTTCAATTGGTGGAGAAGCAATATCAAACCTCATATCATCAAGCAGCCCGAAATCTGAACATGATTTTGGTTGCTGTTCTTCCTGATACTTTGGGAAAAGGAATCCTTCCTCCACTGAGTCATCTGGATAGAATCCATGATCTGATGACAGGGAATTAATGCCGCCAGTCTCTCCCCATCCTTCTCCTCCATAAAAGCTGTTTTGTTTCCCTTTATTCCCTCCTTCCAAACTCTCAAAACCTTTATTAGAAGAACTAAACTTACGTTGAACCCCACCAAAATTGAACTCCTCCAAAGGGAACACCACATTGGACATTCTAATTAGGAAATAACTAACTCAATTAGAGTCTGGTTTTGTCAATTCTAGTTTCTGCACATTATTAAGTTTATAAGTTTATAAACTCTAGATAAAAGTTAAAAAGAAGATTTTGGTTTATCTTATTTGAAATCACTTGTTTGATCATCAAATACAGTCACTTTGATGTTGATAGGTTGATATTATCTAGGTGGCCTGCTACAATAATATGATTAAATTATTGCCATTTGAGCAAACCTCCATAGAGCAAGTTCCAGATATAGTTTTATGAATTAACTAAAGGTTCAAACAATCGTTGGAATCCAAACAATGCAATCAAATCAAGCTGATATCATTCTTGGGGGGACATTTCAAATCTAGATTTCCTTAAGAAGTTCATCCAATAATGGTACAACAACTAAAAGAACGAAGAGCTATCGTAAAACAAGTAAAAAAGATAATGTACCAGGCGAGGTAAGACTACATAAAATAAGAAGAATTGGTCTTTGAAAATAACATGAAAAGGGAGCTTACTATGCAGCCTGTAGTAAAAAAGCTTTATACAGCTTTGAGAGCGACAGCCGACAAGATTTGTCCGTACTTTCATTGTTTATTTGTTAATATGAAGAATTGGGTTTTGATTATCAATGACGGAGAGCTGAGCCAGGTCACCGCCGGTTCACTTTGGATTGTCTTTGACTACATGGTGATGTGACCATAAAATAGAGGGCAAATTCAACAAGAAACGGATTATTATTTTACCTCAAAGGGCAATTTTGATTTCCCTAATTCTTCGAGCTTTTGGTTCCTTCAAATTCTTGGAGAATGGCTAAATTACGGGATTGGGTTTGGTTTCAATTTGATGCCCATCCATCAATCACTATAATTTAGGCTTTCCGTTATATTAGATAAACAAAAAAGTCACTTAGATCTCACTTAAATAATTTTTAACCCATCTTCAACCCTATTTTTTTAAAATTTATTTTCTCCGTATCAAGTGATTGTGTTAGAAATAAAGAGAGTTATAATAAAATTGAGTTTAGTGAAATTTAAGGTTAAAATAGATATAAACGGTTTTACCTGACGTTCAAGTGACAGCCACGTATTTTTTGTGCAAAATTCTTAATGGAAATCCAAAACAAGTCCAGTTATAAGAAATCTGGGTTTTAGAGAAATTTAGGATTAAAGTAGGTGTAAACGAGCTTATGTGAGGTCCAGATGACAATCATGTGTTTTTTTTTTGTCCAAAATTTTTAATGGAAATTCAAAACAAATCCATATATAAAAAATTTGGGTTTTTAAAATATATATATATATATAACAGTTCTATCGCGTCACATAAGTAATAACGTGGATGCTTATATGTATATATCACTTAATTATTCAATTATATTTTTTTTAAATAAAGTATACTTACTTTTAAATTCAAATATTTGCATGTTTTATCTTTAATTAAAATTATTTAATTTATCGATTACTTTTTTCAAATAAAATATATTTACTTTCAAATTCAAATATTTATATGTTTTATCTTTAACTAACAAAATTATTTAATCTCTCTGTTAATAATAACCATAATAATTCTTGATTAACATTCACTCACATAATAACTATTTTTATCTATAAAAGAGTTGTTGATATGAAAAATCGAATCCGATCTTCAAAAATTAATAATTTGATTTCATTTAATTTTATTTTTAATACAAAAGTTATGGCAAAGTTATTGATATGTCACAAGCTAATTATGGCAAAGTTATTTTATGTTATTGTCAAATTTCAAACGAGCACTATATGTATTAATTACAATTAATTTTGACCGAAATAATTGGTACAAAAAAAATCTAACCATTTTGTTGATATGTCACACGCTGGTGATCTGATAAATTGAGTCTATAATCGATGCGATAGACATCACCAATGTGATATTTTTCCTATATACGGCACTTGCTCCTTATCGAACTATGACTTATTTTGATCTAAAGGTAGAGATTGTGTTGCTTTAGATAAAATATTATTTGAAATTTTATGTTTAACTAAATAAATTTAACTCTCATCTCATCTTATTTACAAATAAATTTTTTTATATTAATATTTATCTCATTAGTTAATCAGTGTTTATTTTTATTTAAATATAGTATGTTCTTTCATTGTTCTTATATTTTTATTTCTCTACAGAACAACAAGAAAGGTATACTGATTATTATTTTTATTTTTTTACATTCATGTTTATAATTTTATTCTTTTAAGTTTATGTTGATCTGTATACTTAATATATATTTGCATTGTTTCAATTACTATAGAACAAAGATCATTAACAACATAGAAAGATTATTACAACTCGGTTTGATATCATTCAAAAAATCTTTGATCAGCATAATCAGTAAATGTATTTGACTTTTGCTTTTTTATTGTCTTTGGAGTTTATTGCAAATTTTCTTTTGGTATTAATCAGTTGTTTGCTGGTCTTCTACTCTGTGTTTTTTTATTCTAAAGATTGAGGTAAACCCCAAATAATTATATACTATATAAAAACAAAACACCATCAAAAAACAAAGTTTGAATCCAAAAACAAAAAGAATAGGAAAATCAAGAAAAGCCTACGAACTACATTCATCAATTAACAAGTTTGGACTTATTTTTATCTAAAGGCAGATATTGTCTTGCTTCCTTTTTGTTGATTTTTGGAAGAAAAAAAAACTAGTAAAATTTTAATTGTCAATTGTACAAATTTTTTTTTTATATATTTATGTGTACATAATTGATTCAGTTCGGTTAGCAAGGTATACGAAAAAAAATACAACCAAACCAATAATTGAAAATATACAAAAAATTCAAATCGATAGTTTCAGTAAATCAATTTTTCGGTTTGATTTCGAACTCCTAATCAAGTAATGTATGTCGCCTATTAACCATCTATTGTTCCCACTATTCTTCTTTCTTATGAGTATTTACAGTTTTTTTTTTTAACTTGTTTGAAAATAAAGGATCTTTTACTTCAAATTTATATTTTTCCATTAATCATAAAACTTCCTATCATAAGTTGTCCAACAAATTTTACCTTATTTTTATCTAAACATAGAGATTGTCTTGCTTCCTCTTTGTTGATTGTTGAAAAAATTTAATAAATTTTTTGTACAGTATTTATTTGATTGTTGGGTCAAATATGGTTCAAATCAACATTATTGTGACTCAATTATTTAAATTCCTTTAAAAAAAACACATCATTTATTTATCAAATATTTTTTAAAAAAATATATCTATTTTCAAATTCAAGATATTTATATGTTATTTTTAACTAATATTCAAAATATTTAGGTGTTATTTTTAACTAACAAAATTCTTTTAACTTTCATTAACGATTTAAAAATTATATTAATAGAGATTGAATTTTTATAAACTCTTTTTAAGATAATGATTAGTTTTGATACATAAAAATTTTCATTCAGTTTTCTTAATAAAAAAAAATATGCATCTAGCTTATATGATTCAAATATTAAAAAAAATATATCTTTGTTTCTATGCATGCATATTCCATTTTATATATACAATTGTTATACTTATCTCATTAAGCAATCAATACTTAGATCAATTTAAATTTGACATTATTCTTATTTAACAGAAATTCAGTCCCATCTCATGTTATCTACAAATAATAAGTTTTTTTTTATGTTGATAATTATCTAAAACAAAATATAATTATCTCAATAGTCAATTTATATTTAGTTTCACTTAAGTTTTGACTTTTTCTTTCGTTGTTTTCATATTTTTATTTTTCTGGATAACAACTTGCTAGAAAAAAAAGGTTTTTTGATTATCGTCTTTTAATTTTTTATAGTCATGTTTATATATTATTTTAAAGTTTGTGTTGATTTTGATATCTAAATAATATACATACTTTAATTGTTTTCATTATTGATTTTTATTCATACTAATAGCAAAATTATGAGGTAGTATTAATTTATTTTAAATATGATGTTTTAAATTGTATAATCAATCATTAACTCTCATGAATTGGTTTGCAAGGAAAATATAACAAAGATGGATGAAAAATATAGTAAATTTGTTGAAAATGAAGCGTTGGACTCGATAATAGATCTAATGTTATTCACAATAGAGTTATGGTGGACTAATTGTGCAACAAATCTAGAGCAATTAAATATCTATTTAAATATATAAACAAAGGTATTGATAAAGGAAATTTTTCATGTATTAAATGTTGAAGCTTATTTGGATTGTTGCTACATCATTGCTATATTCTTCGTTGTCCTCAATTTTAGATTTACCTTATAAACTTTGTTCTATTTACAATTTTCAATGTAATTGATTTTAGTTTTTTTTAATAATGTTTTAACAATATTAACCATTGCAATAATATTCTCAACAAAAATAAATCAACTATTTAATTATGTATTAAGAATTTTTATTTATATTGAAAAATAAATTATTTATTACTTATCAAAATGATAAAATAAATTATTTATTTATTGTTTTATGAACAAAAAATTCTCATGCAAATGCACAAGTTTACAACTAGTTTAAAGTTAAAATAGGTATAAATAGACTTTTGTGGTGGCAACACATGTTTTTTTGTCCAAGATTTTTAATAGAAATCCAAAACAGATTTAATATCAATAACGAAATAAAACATTGAGTTTTTAAATTGGAGTGATAGTTGGAATCAAATTCATAATTTAGCCCTTAGAAAATTTATTCATGAGGTTGAGTTAAAACTTAGAAGTAAAGAAAAAGAAAAAGAAAAAGAAAAAATCATTTTTCTAAGCCCAATTTCGTAGGGACCTAACCGACGCTTCGACTAAGGCATGAGCCACTCATCTTGGGGGCCGAGTTTAAAATTTCTGCTGAGAGAACTAAGGGTTGTCTTGGGCCATGATATCCTTAGGAGAACCGACCCAACTCCCAATTGCATACTGCATCTGCACATATTCTTAGAAACCAAAACAACCCATAGGAATATAAAGCATTCACAGCTCATCCAATAAAAACATCGCCACGTAAGCAAGTGAATATCACATGACGTGTCAAGTCAATAGCCAAAGTCCTCGCTCTCCTCCAGCTCCTCCCCCAACTCCACAATGTCTCTCGCACCACCAACATAAAAGGCACCCGATTCTCTCTCTTCTTATCCTTTGTAAATCCTCCCTGATTATTTCCATTAATTATTTTTTTACTATAGATATTATATTTTATAATTTTATAAAAGTAAATACAAGGAGTTTGGTCTGCTAATCAGACGGTGGTGGTGGTGGTGGTGGTGTTGGTGGATCGATATTCGATCAGATCGTAATCAATGGCGGAGGATAAGTACAATCTCAAGAATCCTGGGGTGAAGAGGATCCTGCAGGAGGTCAAGGAGATGCAATCCAATCCCTCTGATGATTTCATGAGCCTCCCTCTCGAGGTTTGATTTTCTTTTATTTGTTTTTATTTTTATTTTATATTTTGCATTATGCAAACTATTCTTTTTCCTAATTCAATTTTACGGTTTTAATGGAAGATCTTATTTTCATTTTAATCGATCGTTTATCTGTGCTTAATTTACAAGATAGGTATTTATACAATTTGGTTTTGGGTCAAATTAGGGTTTTGATACAGGATATGTTAAATATCTGTCGAATTTTTGGAGATGCATTTTTGGGAGTAAATTCCTTTTATCTGAATTTCAATGTATATTTAATTTGTTCTGCGAATAGGAGGTGACATGAAATTTCATGGTGGTTTAACTGATTAGCTGAAGATTAGGAAATCCTTTATAGATTCACCCTGTAGGTGGTTA
This sequence comes from Bretschneidera sinensis, assembly GCA_023935145.1. NCBI lineage: Eukaryota > Viridiplantae > Streptophyta > Magnoliopsida > Brassicales > Akaniaceae > Bretschneidera > Bretschneidera sinensis. The sequence goes on from CM043699.1 coordinate 97,320,323, forward strand.
TTTTGATTGCCTTTATGGATGAGTAGGGACTTCAAATTTGTTAATCATTGGAGGAACATGTTGATGGTTTGAAATAAGTAATATATAACTTATCTAATTGAACTTTGATCTTGGTGATTATTGGCTTGATCTTAAAAAATGTTGTTGAATGAAGAAGATAAAGACTCCTTAAGGAGAGGAGCTGGATTGAAAGCTAAATTTTATTGAAAATTTGGATTTGTTGGTGGGTGCTTGGAAACTCAATTGAGGTGTGCATTTAAATACTGAAGCCAAAATCTGATATCTTCCCCCCTCTATTTCTAGTTTCAACCGTTTACTTCACTTGTTGACTTATTGTATACCTAGTGTATTATTTTGAAGGGTTTTCTCCATCTTACTACTGTATTGGATGATTGTAGTGTGTGTATTTTATTGTTGCAGAGCAAAATGTATTTTGGTGACTCAGTTGTAGTAGCTTTTCATGTATTTTGTTGAAAGTTGAGTTAATTTCCTGCTGCAGTATTTCAGTAGTTGTAATCTTCTGTGTTTTATTTTCAGGAGAACATATTTGAATGGCAATTTGCCATCAGGGGTCCTCAAGATACTGAATTTGAGGGTGGGATTTATCATGGACGGATTCAGTTGCCTGCAGAATACCCATTCAAGCCCCCTTCATTTATGTTGTTGACTGTAAGATCTTGCTCTCTTTTAGGGTTTCTGTCATTTACAGATTTGCCCAACTATTATGTTCTAATGGGTTTCCCTGCTCTTCTTCAGCCAAATGGTCGTTTTGAAACCCAGACCAAGATATGCTTAAGCATATCAAATCACCATCCTGAGCACTGGCAGCCATCATGGAGTGGTAATTTATTTGCTTTCTTGCATGGTTCATCTTGTATGATTACTTAGGAGCAAAATGTTAGTGTTAAATGATGAATGAGCTATTCCTGCTATGTTTCCGACCTGGATAACATATATTTTCTGTGAATCTGCCTCATCATGCAATGTTTCATACCTGGCTGACATATACCTTTCTATTGGCAGTGCGGACTGCTCTGGTGGCACTAATTGCGTTCATGCCCACCAACCCAAATGGTGCATTGGGCTCACTGGACTATAAAAAGGAAGAGAGGCGTGCTCTTGCCATCAAATCTCGTGAAACATCCCCTAAATTTGGCACTCCTGAACGTCAAAAGCTTATTGATGAGGTATGTTGCAGTTGAATTCTCTTTGTAGTAATGTGTTTTTATATTTTATGTATAAACTAGTACTCATTAAACATTTGATGGCACAGATTCATGAATATATGCTAAGCAAGGCACCCCCTGTTCCCCAACTCAGCTCCTCAGAGGGTTCTGAAGATAATTCTACCAACACCAACATCAACACCAACACGGAGGTTGCATCCCAGGCAAGTTTGCAAGATGCTGGGGTTGCTGATGGGGAAGCGCCCCTGAATCAAGCAGTAGGTGACAGGATCATTGAAGAAGTGCATGAGGCCCCTGTGAATGCTAATCACGGACCCACTGGAGTGAGGGTATCAACAGATGTTCCTGCCAGAGGTTCAAGCAATCAGGTGCTTCGAAGGCCAGAGACAAGGGTTCAAAAGCCAGTTGATGACCGCTTGTTCACATGGGCTGCTGTTGGACTGACCATTGCAATTGTGGTTCTTTTACTGAAGAAGTTCATTAAATCAAGCGGGCATGGTGCTGTTTTCATGGACAGGTCGTAGATATAATGCCGCTTTGTGCTGGCTTGATGCCATATAGTAGTCTCGAAAGTATTGAGCAATTTGTAGTATATATTCTCTCTCCGTACAACCAATGATTGTGATTAATAATATTTGATGAGCTACTCAAGTTTCATTTATAAGCAATAATTGTTTTTGTTTGATATGTAGTATGAGGTAATTATGGGGCCAGGAGGTTACAAATGGATGGACCATAGGCTATGTTTGTTTGGCCACTAAATTTTGAACAAAATCACCGATGTTCGACTTAGTAATAGAACGAAATTGAGATTCAATCACTACAGAGGCTTCAACTTTATTCGATCCAACGCACTGTTGCTTCCACAGAGTTTACCTCATTGGATCCACTTATGACCTAATGAGAATTTCTTTCGAAGCAACGTTCCCTTCTCTTCGGTACCTTCCGTGAAACATGCATGCTATGTGTCAGTTTCGTTACCAACTCTCAGGGATGCCATTGCCCATTAACGTAAAAGTTATATGAAAAGATAAAAACATTGGAACAACGCAGATTCATCTTTAAAATATGGTTGGCACGCTTTCTTTTTTACCATATAAAGTCCCGATTGGCATCAAAAATAAAATTCTTAAAGAAAGCTCGTCTTCCCTGTTTCAACTACTACGACTTGGCCTCTTTGGCATGCATATGGCGGGCATAGCATGTCAGGAGCTCTTTTAGTTCTTTCAATTTTTATACCGAGTCAGCAAGCACTGTATACTCGGGCTTTTTGAATATTTTTTTACATTTATCTTCTTTTAGCAAGAAATAATCACAAAGGCTTTGGTCAAAGACTAAAAAGGAGAACAGTTGTTAGAAGAAAACGGGTAAATTTTTTGAAATGTTAAACTACCCCTACTGAGTTTGCATTTCTAACAGTTGGACAACCATGGGGGTTTCTCTTCAATGGTTTGGTGTTTACAACATTGTTCATGCATGGCTGACCTAATATTTGATTAAAAGCTCATTCCTCCCTACTGAGTTCACAAAATATACATCGACTTCGTTGTCCACCTGAGAAAAATAGGAACCACATTAGCAGGCAATTAAAGGCTGCATCTTCCCATGTATTGCCTTGTAACAACATAGACTGCACAGGGGAAGCTTCGACTTGGAATCTCGATACTTGTATGCATTTGTACAGTTTGGACCAGCACATTTTTCACGTGGTGGGGGATAACTGGTGTAAAAAGAAAAAAGAATCCACACTGTAAGTGTCCCATCAAAACACCACCAAACAATCATGTTAATTACAAGAAGCACAAAGCCATCGAATATAATGCAAAAAAAAAAAATAATGGGGGAATTTTTGGAATGGTGAGGACATAGTTAACTTACCAGCATGGCACCGAATTGAATATCTTTGGTAGACCTATGTCTTCAGAGAATGTAACAACAGTTCCAGTGGGACCAATAACCAATCTGACAGTGTTTGATGCAAGTGTATCAGACTTGGCAGCCCTACCCTGCATCAAATAAGATTAATCAACACCAAAACAAGAGATATGTTAGGAACACGTTGTGTCTGTCCCATCTGGTGAATGCAGTGCGCACACGGTTTTTCACGTGCAGTTGCAGCACACGCATGGACAAATAATTCTTGGTTAGACCGGTTCTAAAACATTCTGCATTGGAAATTTTGGAAAACTTAACTTGTAACGTCATTTTTTTGGGTCTCATACCTCCAGTGAAGTTCTCCAAAATTACCAATGGAGTTTCGGGTGAGTCTAAAACATTAGTTTTAGACCCAATCTAGCCAAGAATTTTTGTGCATGGACCAGATTTGACGGTCGTGACAGCCACGAGTGTCCTAGCATTGCTCTATTAGAACAAAGCTAAGAACAAGGGCTTAGAGAAAAATGCATCATGTTCATCCATTCTAAGAAAACCTGCGCCAATTCATCCTGCTGTCTTTTCATCTTTTCTTCCCTCTTCTTTCTCCCAGAATCTTGACCAAGTATTTTTCTGATAGCCTCGGCCTGAAAAACACAAAGTAAGACTGTGCCCCATTAATCGCTAAGCAATTAGACACAAATTAAAGGATGACATGCTGGCAGACCTCAGCCTCCCTGGCTGCCTTCTCTGATTGCATCCTACGTCTCTGTGCAGCCTCAGTTCTCTTCAATTGTTGCTCTACTTCAGAAAGTTTCTCTTTTTGTTCTGTCATCAACCAACCAGTAAGAAAAACAAAACCTGTTTATATGCACTGTCATCATGATTAAAAACCTGACCTATTAAATAGTAATTTTCAACAAAACAAGGAGGTAAAAACAATGTAACACGACAGAGAATCACTCACTTTTAGGCTGGGCAGGAGGCAAACCATCTGGAAATTCAAGAAGACTGGCACCAGAGCCAGATAAAACATCTTTCCCAGACTGAAGGGCACGATTACGTGTAGTTGGAGTTGATTCATTTCTACCTTCTACAAATAAATCAACTGATCCCTTTCCCATCTTCCTTTTGGAACCACGCTCATCGTCTGATGTAGGTTCTTCTTCTTCCATGTTGTCTTTATCCTCATATATCTCCTGTCCCCTCTTGTTTCCTTCATCCTCCTCGTCTTCATAATCCACAGCAACATTTGTAGCATTGAGTCTCCCAAGGTACCGAATTTCCTCATCTTCATCATCATCACCATTAAAACCGACATCCAAGACACGCCTCTTAGGAACACGCTTACTCTTCCGAACTGGATCAGACTTGTATGTTCCATTCATAGAAGTGCTTTCCCCAAATGTCTTTCCCCTTGAAGAATAGCCCTTTCCAAAACTAGTTCTCGAAACATCTTTCAATTGCACTCCAGAGCTTTGCCCCTTGTCTGAAGGATAGGAATAATTGCTTCCTTTGTCATCCTGCATAAAAAAAGAAAGAAAGACTGTAAGAGGCCATTACATTACCAAATAATTCAATAAATAATATCCTGAAAAAACAATTGACACTATAACATAAGCATTAAATACCAACAGAAGATAGAAAATCAATAAAAATGACCCTGAGACTAGATCAAGCACGTGGGTTTTCAAAAGCTGACCAATTTAAACTCTGATAAGCTAATACTCCAAATATTAGACTAGAAATGCCATTAATACTCCTTATGTCATAGGAAAGATTGATGAAAACCTGATTTGCACACATATTAAGAGATTCTTATAAACGAAAACAAGTACAGATAATCAGTAGTAATTACAGCCATTCAAAGAATCAGCAAAATTACCTGGGAAAGCGCCTTTTGTCGTGACTGAGGACTATCCGAATAGTGAGAAGATCTTGTGAATGTAGACCCACTACAATGGACGTCTGCTGTGGGCTTGGTGTGGATTGTATGAGTGACACCACCAAGCTTCAACTTAAGCTTAAGCTTGTTCTCACTTCCCAATCCATCCAAACCAACCATTCTATCCCTAGAATTTCGATTTTCCTCATTGCTGAGACTCCCTATAGGTTGTGTGGGTGGCGGCAGAAATGTGTAGCTATGAAAAGTCTCCAAAACATTGCGAAGTCGACGAGACATACAGCTCCTCTTCTTCCTCATAGTAAAGCCAACAACAGAAAATTCAGATCCACCCAAACTTTCCATCGACATAAAGTTTGCAACACTTTTATGGTGAAACAAAGAGAGAGAGATCAACAGAGTCCAATACTATCACTTCAGCAGGCCTAAAGATCGGATAAACAGAAGGAACTAGTAAACATACAAATTGTAGCAGACTATGAATTAAACAGAAAAGAAAAATAATGATTTTTTCACGTGTTAAAAAAGGAGTACCCTACATTTAGATGGTAATCAAAGCAAAAAAATAAATAGAAACAATTTTCACTGTCATATCGTATGCAAGCTCTTGTCAATAAAAACTCAACTTCATTAATCTGATTAACTGTGTCATAATCATATAGTCATTAAGTAGACATTTTGGTTCTCTCGAATTGCAAATAAAGGTTATTCTAAGAATAGAAAGAAGAAAGATAAGTCAAAAGCAGCACAACTTATAGCAAGTGGATAGAGAAGAAATCACACAAGCATATGAAGAAGCACAATATGAAGAAATCAAGATTAAAAAAATTGATATAAAACTAAAAGCTCAAGCAACAAATTTTAAAAGAAAATTCCTATCAACAATCATGAATATACATAAATTGGCGGAAAAGAAAAAGTAGAGCACCAGAGAGTACTCCCACTTTAAAGGCATTTAATACAAAAAATAAACAAAGCCAAGTAACTCATCGAAAAAATTTCAGAAAGGGGGGAAAGACACTAAAGCTGAATACTCCACAATACCACTCACGAACATAAACAGAAATCAAAACACAAGGGTTGAGATACCCAAAGACTCGTTTCCTAAAAAACATAGACATGCTTGATTTTGCTGTAGAGCTAAAAGTAGAACCGGGAAGGTAATTATATCATTTTGAGCTAAAAATAAATTCAAACGGTGAGCAGTTTAGGCTAGTGACTTATAATTTCTCACGTGCTGGAAACAAAATTACCGAAACTAAGCACTGTTTTCCTTATTCTTTTCCTCTTTTTTCTCAGCAACCAAACAGTAAACGAACCTACATTTATCACCATTTACACTCTACCATTGTAGCTTGAAGCTTAAGAGATTATATCATGACTATTCAATTGTGTATCTTCATGGAGTTCAGACAAACAGAAAAACGAACAAAAAAACACGAAACACCTTCCCGTCAAAATTTTACTAAAATACTTCCTGTGAAAACAAACAAAGGATTGAAAAGTTAAAAAAGCGAAGAAACAAAATGCAAGTACTTACATAGCAGAGAAGCTGAATGGAAACCCTAGGTGGTGGCTAGCGAAAGAAGTCTCAAGAAAATATAATGTTTGAAAAGAAGTAGAAAGGGTTTGTTTGTGTAGTAGTTTATTTGGTTCTTTTGGGGTTCGCGTTAAGTTAAGGATTAGTTGGAGAGAGTGCATTTTGCCATTTTGAGAATGGTTTTGGTAAAGCACACTGTGACAGAGTCTCTTTATCTCCTCCATTTTTCTTCCTATTTTTTTCCCAATCTCTTGCAAATCATAATTTTTTTGATACAGAGATACAATTAAGCAGTGTAATCATTAAAAGAGGACGGGTCAAAGCCCAAAGCTTATTTAGAAATACTGGGCTTGGGCCCTAAAAATTCATTCTTACCAAATCAGTTAAAATTCTGTGAAAAAAACAAAAATTAGGGCTAAATTATGTTTACTCCTTTCACTTTGGTGGATTATTTTACTCTGTTCTTTCTGTTGCTACAATTAAGCACACAAACTTCACCAATTGTTTATTTTTTTTTCCTTTAAAAAGAGATTAAATTTTATAGAAATTTATATAGGTTATGTTTGAAAACGGTTTAATTAAGTGGTCTAATCAATGCTTAAATCACTCATTTAAACACTTCTAAACATCTCCAAAATCGTTAGATACATGCTGACGTGGATATCAATTATTTACATTGGATCAAATGAGTAAAGAATTTGAGATTAATCAACCATAATATATTTTACGATTACTGATTACTATCTCTTTTTAATTTAGCAACAAAACATAGTTTCTCTTTAACTAGCTACCATAGTTTTTCTAACTAAATTAAAGTTAACAATGAGAAAGGACTCAGAGAGAAAATAAAGAGAAGTCGTTTATCTTCCCAAATCAATGAGTTATTTCCTCTCATTTTTTACCGATTAAGTGTTTTATGTGGACTTTGGTTAGTAATTTAATTGAATCTTAAATGGAAAGAAATAATTTGAGCCTTAGATGAAGTTGATATACATTATTAGAACAATGATATTTTACAGGAGAACAAAGCATCCATATATCTAGAATCAAACATATCTAGGAGTCAGCAAGACCATCATACTGACTAATTAAGGTACAAAAGCCTAAGGAATCTTTCTCAATGTCTAACAAGTAAACCTGCTCTCCTTGATAAGAGAGAGGAAGAAATTAACATCTATTAATATAATTTAAAGAGAATTTACAACAAAAAAAATGAGATCATCTATCACTTGATCAATGAAGCCATGGCAAGGCAGTTACTGGCCATCTTCATAAGCACATCATCGAAGTCAATCAAAGGGTTATCCCCTCCTTCAAACCCATCATCACATGTGCTAAAATCTTGCAAAGCTGCGCTAAGCATGCTGTTTACGGTGCCGATGTCACGAGCTTTAAGTGCATTAATAGCATCATCCAGATTATACAATGCATCATCATAAATTTCCTTACAATCTTCAAGCCTAGAAGGTATAGAAGAAGCGTGAGGCAAAATTGAAAATTTTGAAATCATGTTCATAGCCAGTTTTGTATGCGTATTGATAGCCTTTATAGCGAATTCGAGCAGAGAAACAGGGTCATGATCGGTTTTGGTAGTTACAAAAGGGGTGAGAGCAGATATGCAGAGAGAAGGGTGATCAGTTATTTCACATATCTTTTGGATTGTAGGGTTATTAGTTGTTGTTGATGTAGGGGCAGAATCAGGCTGCGAAGCCTTAGTGGGAGGATCCGTGGAGGGAATTGGAGATTCCTTTGGAGGTGAAGAAGGAATTTGTTGTGTCTGAGGGGAGGAATTTGGGGCTGGGATATAGGGAGGATGATCAGCTGGAGATGGAGAGGGATCAAGATCAAGGTGTGCGCTGCTGCGTGGCACGCATTCGGCTTGTGCGGAGTTGAAGAAGGTGAGAGTGGAGAATGAGATAATGAGCAATTGGATAATATTGTTATTGTTAGGTTCCATGTTTTCTTGGTTTGTTGCAGAGTAGGAGGAAGAAAGAAGAAAGTGGACTAACAGGAAGGTGAAATAATATATTAAGCTTTGAGGGGTTTGGGGGGGAGGGGGGTGATTGGTTAGTTTTTTTTCCTGGAAAGAGGTATTTAATCCAGGAAAATAGGACACCATTTGAAATGCTAGCCATTGTATGTTTTGGTGTATTGGCATTATTTTACGGATTGTGGCAAATTGGGGATGATCTTAGTTTCTCTTTCATCTTTGCTTTGTATGATCTTTTCTATAGTCATCCCATTTTAGAAAGTAAGATCACCAACATAAGCTATGAGCATAATTAACAGGTGGGCATGGGTTTTCTTCATTCAAGGCCATTGACTTTGCAGCTAGTTTATGCTTTTTATGGTCTTAAGCTTTTCAACAATGATAGCAATTAGAATGCCTCAGGAATGACCATTTGATTATAGCATCACCAATTAAAGCAACAACTTAAAAAAAAAAACTAAATTCAGCTTAAAGCATTATCAATTAAATCATTTGATTATAATTTGAAGTTGATCTAGAGATGTAATTGAATATCCATTTAATTAATCCTTGGGGGAATAGCCAAGCTGCAATAACTACATTTTAGAGAACTATTTACTCATTCCATTTCAAATCCATTTTTTTCCGGGTAGCATTCATATTGCGTACCTTTATATTTCATGCAGTGTTAATTTGGCTAAGAGGACAATTTAGATTGGTAGCATGTTCAAATTCGTTTCGAACTGCCTAACAAAAAGAAAGTTTCATGTTGGAACTGTGAACAAGTTCTGAATGTGAAATGCAAATTAATGAAACACAACTCCGTAGGCTGAGCTCCCTTCTAAATAGTCTTTCATTGTTACTGCAGCTTTCACCAGCTCCAAAAGAGCACCAAAATGCTAATATTCATTGGAAATCAATGATGATATCAGTCCACATCAAGGTACTTTGGTGATACATGCGTGTCATAAACACAATGTAGAAACAGAGTCCTGACTGGCTCTAGCTTCTCGATAACCAAACCCAGTACATAACATTAAACCATCCAATAACATGAAAATGTAGTTGCGATCACAGCTAAAAATATTGGCATTAACCAATCAGCAATTCGAAAACTGCTGACGACTGACGCTTCCAAATTCCAAAACCATAAAAATACTTCCAAAATTAACAACTTGCAGATAAAAATTTATTTAATTATTACATCTACAAGCCCACTCATGGGCAATGAGTTTAGCTCACATATAAAATACTAAACTCCATCAAAATACACATCAACTAATCTAATTACAATGAAAAGTTACGAACAGACTTATTCCTTAAAAGTTTCACATTATACATCCCATGCAAGTTAGGGGCCTGGATGGCAAAAGAAACCCACTTCACCCAGAGGGACCATTGCACTTATTCACATAGCAGGGGTAACCGAACTAGCTATGATGCTCCACGTTCTTCACTACAGTAACGGGACAGGTAGCATTGTTCACCACATAGTTGCTTACGCTGCCCATTATAACCCTGTAAATAGGTAGACAACAAAAACCAAATTAAAAATCAAATCTCAAAAGATGATATGTAGACGCCTAAATTTTTTTCATTGGATCCATGAGACTAAAACTTCATTCTCAGCTCTGTTGCTATAGAAATCCTTTTTCACAAGGAAATACAATGTGTTTGGGAGGGGTTCTTTGAGAGTTAAGGAAAAGAAAAGAAAGGGTTAATTAAAAACTATGTTTGGGAGTTTTTTTCACAAGGAGGGGAAAGGTTTTGGGGGTTTTTCCCTATAACCCTCCAAAACCTCCAACCTGTCAATTTTTTTTTCTTTGATAAGTGCAACCTGTCAATTTTTTTAACACCCCAAATTAGAGGATTTGCGGGGTTTTCATAGAAAATGAGCTTATTTACCCTCTTCTACTCTACCTTATAAAACTCCCAAACAAGAGAAAGTTTTCAAACCCTCCTTTACTCTCCGTTCCTTACCATTCCTTTCTTTTAAAAACCTTCCTTTTCTTTACCCCAAAACTCTCAAACACAATAAGAAACGAACTTGAGAAATTTTGGTTATGCGTTATTTGTTCTCATTCCCCAATGTTGCAGAGAAAGGCTTGGCCCAATGTTTCAAGGTGATTTCTATTATAAATCACGAAGTAGAAAACTAGAAACATAAAAATTTCTCTCAAAGAATAATCCTTAATGTAAAAAAGTCCAAGCTAAAGCGCACAATTATTCCAAGAAATGACACTCCTTTGTAAATGAATGAACTTTTACGGTATGTTTGGATCAACGGAGAGAAGAGGGAAGTAGAGGAAAAGAGTACCCCTCCAAATTCTCTCATATTCTCACATTTACTCTACTTTACTCTCCCTCCAAAACTCTCAAACAAGAGAGAATTAAATGTTCAGAGCTTTTAGGGATTTGGAGGGATAAATTACCCCTCCATATCCTCTCATTTCCAGTATATATATAGTAAAAGACTTACAAACAAGAGATACATTTCCTCTCTGGTCATTTCCTCTCATTCCAAAGAAGGGATCAAGAAAAAGCTGTGATTGTTCAACTGATAATTCATTTACAGGCAGAACAGAATCAAATACCTCTTAAGCCCACCAAGCCCTCTGTTTCCTATCACAAGACAGCTAAGGGGAATATTATCAACAGCTTCGCATATCTTCTCACGAGGATCTCCCCAATAGATTTTCATGAGCACCACAATCTGCTCATATACACAAGATTAATCTTGAATCAGAATTTCAATGTTATTAATAAGTGCTTCTAGTTCATGAATTTGAAGAAAAAATTTACCTGTTTCTGTCTCGCAGCAGTGCAGGCAATATCCAGGGTTTCAGGGTCAGGCTTCACTCCATACTTCTTCGTGATGACAGGGTCAGAGAACTCGCTTACAGGAATTAAAGCTGCGGATAGGAAATTAGAAAGACACCCATCAAAGACAGAAAATAAGAAACAAGTAATTCTTGGCATTCAACAGCCGATTACCACATTCAAATCCAAGCATGAAAGCAAAACCTTTCATGGGTCGATCAATAATAAAGATCCATTAAAAAAGTGTAAAAACTCCTAATATATTCTCAAACTAGACAGAAAACCAGCAAAAGAAATGTGATTAAGCAGTTGAATAAGGCTGAGCAATAGCAATTTTTACGGGATAAAGATGAATAATGTTGGTCTGTCCAGAAATTCTAGAAAATTAGCATCTCAAATGACAGAAAAAAAAGGTACATAATCATTAAAAACCATAAATAATAATGTAAATGACAGGCACTACTACCAATTTTACTGAAATGATACAAACATACCAAACATTTTTAAAATCCACGTTTAACCTTAAAACCTTAATTTCTATTATTAACCAGCCCCAAAATATTTTTTTTGATTAATAAGTTTTTTAACTGAATTTCATTTTTATTATTATCAAATACCTTTATGTTAAAATATTTCCAATAAACATAACACTACCCTATTTTTTCCCCTAAATTACGGCCCCAAACACTACCTTTCAAAATACCCACACTGCAGCCTCCTAACTCCGAAAGATAAAACACTTGACCCACCCCAAACACTGCCTTTCAAAACACCCACAATCTGGACCTAGTGTGGAGTGTGGAGTGTGGAGATGAGACACTCACTGCACCCTCCTAACTTCAAAAGATTAAACACTTGACCCACCCCAAACACTACCTTTCAAAATTCCCAGTGTCTGGACCTAGTGTGGAGATGAGACACACTGGTGATTCTCAAACACGGCCCTTTCACTTTCACTGAAAAATAAATTCCCATCCAGTCCCCTTTCATGGCTTCTCGTTACGAAGTGGAGGTGACCATCTCCTCAGCCAAGGAGCTCAAGAACGTGAACTGGCGCCATGGCCCGCTCAGGCCGTACGCCGTCGTTTGGGTCGACTCGAAGAACAAGTGCTCCACCAAGGTCAACGAGGAGGGAGACACGTCTCCTTACTGGGACGAGACACTTGTCGGGCCCCGTCGACAAGGACTAACACCCTCTGCATCAACATCGTGCACGCCGGCGCCGAAGAGGACACCAAGCCGCTGATCGGATCTGCTCGGTTAAGCCCCCAGATTTGTAGAGACCAGTGTTGATACCGTCGATCTGGGTCTGGTACAGAGGAGGATTGGAGCCATTGAACCGGCAATTAACCAGAGGAAGATTCATGCCACAGGCAGCAACCCGAGCCCCGTCGATCTGGGTCTAGTACAGGTAAGCATTTTTGGAAAGCTATTTCTCTATCTCTATCAATACAAAGGAGAAGAAATGCAGAGCTTTCATTGTTTCCTTTGCTTTGTTCAAGAAAAATATTAGTAAGAAAAAACCAAAATATTAGTCAGCTTCTTATTGCCAAGTTGGTTTAATAAACACAAAAAACCACATGCTTGGAATATTTTGAGTTACCATTTGAATCTTGGGGATTTGCTCAAGCACAAGTCGCATGAAGGCGTGAGGGTCTTGTTATGGTATTTTGCAGCAGCCATAGTATGCTATGGACTTTGTTTGAGAATCACCAGTGTCTCATGACACTAGGTCCAGAGTGTGGGTATTTGAAAGGTTGTGTTTGGGGTTGTAATTTAGGGAAAAAATATGGTAGTGCTATGTTTATTGGAAATATTTTAACATAATAGTATTTTGATTATAATAAAAAAATAAAATTCAGTTAAAATTTTTATTGATCCAAATCTCCAAATAAATAATCAAATATATCTTCTTAGATAATCAAAAACCAATTATGACTCACGTGCTTAGTTTTAACAATCTGAAAAAGAACATTGCAAAAAAGGGGAAAAATCAATTCTGAAAAAGAAAAGAGCTTATTCTTAACATTAACCATTTCTTTTAGCTTTCTGGTTACTGCAAAGTTTGAGATAACACAGCTCACAGAATCAAAATTCATCAGGTCAACTCTACCAAGAAGAAAGGAAGCAGATGATGGGGATCAAAAGAACAACGAAGAAGCCAAAGATCCGATCCCAAATATTAAAACAGAATATTTAAACTAAAAGGCGAGTCCAGAGATCATCTTTGTCAACAAAGACCAAACTGAAAAAAAGGCAAGTTAGAGAGAGAAGCTCTCGGCTTTGGCGATAGCAGCTTGTCTATGACCCCCGCTCTTCTCCTCCTTCCTTCCTCCTTTTTCGTCTAATCTCTTCATCCCCCCCCCCCTTGTTATGGGTAAGAAAAAGCACAGTAGGAAAGCTTCCTTATCTGTCCAAGAGTTGAAGGACCTGGAATATGTGCAGAATCATTTCAAAAATAAAAGTGCTACAGTACCGGAATCGCGAAAGAATGTTGCAGATGATGGTAGCAAGCCAGAAGCATTGGATACTTGCATAGAGTCAGATAGTATCTCCTGCACCTTGGGTGAGAAGGATACCATTTCCTTGAGACAGGAATTAGAAGGCTACTGCTCTGAAAGAGAAGATTGTTCTCTAGATGCTACAGTAGTGAACAGTGGCAGAAATCGAAAAGAGGTTTGGAGGTCGTGAAGAAGATCTCTCCTTCCTTGAGGGAAGGTCAACGAAGATTCAAGGGAGTGAATGATGACGGTTCTGGTTCAGAAGATGATTTATCGAATAGTGATGAGGATAGCTACAGTCTTCCTGATACTGTTCATAGGGTTTCAGTTGAAAACAATAACCCGACTAGAAAGAAGTCAGCTACAGGCTCTAGGAATCTTCCTACTTCAATGGGTGAGGAGGGTTCTAAAGCTAAAGGTGGGAACAAAGAGGGACTAGCTTCAAGAGAGGATAGCTTAAGGAATGAAGAGTTTCATCTTCCTAAAAGGAGTTCTGGCCGTTTGGCGACAGACGTGAACAGAAACAAGAATCCTGTAGGAGAGACCAAAAGAGCTCCTTGGGTGAGTCTCTTTGCTGATAATAGGAAGCCATGCAATGGCATGCAACTCTCAGTAATGGAATGTGAGAATGATGAAGTCTATATCTCAGAGGAGGAATTGGAAGAAGTGTTTGAAGACTTTTCTCACTGCCTCGTTGGGTACTTTGCAGGAAGGTTTCCTGGGAGAGCAACATTAAAGCTCATTACAGATTCTTGGAAGGTAAAAGTTCAATCCCAATTTCATGATAGTGGTTTGATAGTTTTTAAGTTTGAGAATGTTGACTCTGTTATGAAAGTGTTACAAGAAGGACCTTATATAGTTTATGGTAGACCTTTACTACTAAAATCTATGCCAAAGTTCTTTCAATTTGACAACGAGGAGATTAGCACTGTCCCTGTTTGGATCCAGTTGAAAGGTCTTCCCCTTGAACTATGGTCGGCCAATATCCTTAGTAAGATAGGTTCCCAACTTGGTAAACCCTTATATGCTGACAAGCTAACTTCTAGTAAAGAAAGGATTTCCTATGCCAGACTTCTAGTGGAGATTGATGTTGCTAAAGAAATTAAGTTTTCTGTCACAGTTAATCTTCCTGGAGGAAGAGCCTTTGAACAAAAAGTGTCATATGAAAACTTGCCTAAGTTTTGTACAAGCTGCAAAGTGTTAGGGCATTCTGTTATGTCCTGCAGACTTAATTCAAAGTCTGACCCTGGGAAAAAGGAAAATGAGAAGCTGTCAGTAATCTCTGGCCCTGCTGTTCAGAATGAAGGGAGCAGACCTTCTAGGGTGGCTCCTCCTACATCTGCAAATGCAGATGGATCTGGTCTCATTACAGATCCTACCATCATGGGAGAACCTAAGGCTAAAAAGGCTCCCCCTCAATCTATGGAGTCTCATCAAGTTGGGAGATCTTTTGGTATGGGGGATAGGGTAGAAAGTAGTTCAATTCAGCAAGACAAGGCTTTGGTTGTCCCTAGAACATAAAACCTTAAGAAGCCCCAGAAAGAAACCTTGTCTGCCAGTGTGAAAGAGAAAGAGAACCCTGGCCTGGAGGGATTTCAGTCTACTGTTAAGAAGAAGAAAAGCAAGAAGTCAGTGGTAGAAGTGCAGAAAGAAGGGAAGGGGGGGATACCTCCCTACACCATCAATGAAAGTAGCTAGTTGGAACATCAGGGGTTTCCATAAACCCCTGAAACATAATGGGGTTCTTCACCTCATGAACAGTAACAGTATTGACATAATGAGTATTTTGGAATCCAAGTTGGATGAGGAGAAGTTGGGAAGGATCATGGATAATAAGTTCAGAATGTGGAAACAGATAAACAACTTCCAGACTCATGAAGCTGGCAGAATAGTGGTCCTTTGGGATCCTTCCAAGGTCGGTATCTCTGTCTTTGATTCTAGTCCCCAAGTTATTCATTGTAATATTAAATGCTTAATTTCCTCAATTTGTTTTGTTGTAAGTTTTGTATATGGTTTCAATTCTATTGTAACTAGAAGACCTTTATGGGATAATCTTTGTAAGTTTAGCTTTGAGAATGCAGCTCCTTGGTTAGTGTCAGGGGACTTCAACAATGTGTTTGCCACATTAGAAAAAGCAAATGGTCTCCCTATCACTGACTATGAACTAAGGGATCCCAATGAGTGTCGCAGAGAAACTGGGTTGACAGATATAAACTCCACTGGGTGCCTTTTCACTTGGTCTAATAACCACATATGGAGCAAGTTGGATAGGGCTATGGTGAACAGTGTTTGATTTCAGAAGGGGTATATAGCTCTTGCTAGATTTCCTCCTGCTGGGTGCTTATCAGATCATTCTCCTTGCTTAGTAAATCTGTTTGAAGAAGTCAGGGGTGGGAAAAGACCATTCAAATTCTTCAATATATGGGCAGATCATGATAAGTTTTTGGAGACTGTCAAGGTTAGTTGGAGCAGAAATTCAGTTGGGACTAAAATGTTCAAGCTCTGCAGAAATATGAAGCTTCTAAAAGGCCATCTCAAGTTGTTAAATGAGAGGCATTTTAGTCATATTTCTGTAAGAGCTATGGAAGCCTCTAAAGTTCTTGCTAGACTTCAAGAGGAATTGCATGAGTTCACTTCTGACAGAGATCTTCAAATGAGAGTGGCAGATCAGAAGCTCAAAGCCTTTAAGCTTGTTGTGGCAGAGAGAAGTTTCTTCTCTCAGCTGGCTAAGTGTAAGTTCCTTTTGAATAGTGACAGGGGGTCTAAGTACTTCCATGCCATGATGAGGAGAAAGACCAGCAAGAACTACATAGCTTCTGTGGTTACAGGAGATGGTTCCCAGACTTCATCAGAGGCAGAAGTTGTGAATGAATTCCTTAAGTTCTATGAAAATCTCCTGGGTTCCTCTAGTCCCTGCAGTCCTATTGATCCAGAAGTCATAGAGGAAGGCCATAGAGTCACTGAGAGTCAAGCTGCCAGTCTGGTCAAAGAGGTTACAGAAGAAGAAATTAAAGAAGCTCTTTTTAGTATTGGGGAAGACAAATCTCCAGGTCCTAATGGCTACACTTCATGCTTTTTCAAAAAAGCCTGGGACTATATCAAGATGGAGGTGGTTGAGGCACTTCAGGAATTTTTTAGAAATGGAAAGCTCTTGAAGCAGTTAAATCACACTGCTCTTGCAATGATACCTAAGATTAAGCAAGCTTCTAAGGTGGAAGACTTTAGACCTATTGCCTGCTGCAATGTGGTCTACAAGATTATTTCAAAGATAATTGCTTCAAGGCTCTCCCCAACACTGGTCAGTATTGTCAATCCTGCCCAGGCAGCCTTCATAAAGTCTAGAAGCATGACTGAAAACATCTATTTAGTTCAGAAGCTGTTGAGGAAGTACAGTAGGAAGAGGATTTCCCCAAGATGCATGATCAAGATAGACCTCATGAAAGCCTTTGACACGGTGAACTGGGGGTTTTTGGATAGCATGCTTACAAGTCTTGGCTTCCCAGACAGGTTCAGAGGTTGGGTCATGGAATGTGTTACAACTACAGCTTACTCCTTATCAATTAATGGGAGCTTGCATGGTTTTTTTGCTGGTAAGAGAGGGCTAGAGCAAGGGGATCCTCTATCCCCTTTTTTTTGTTTTAATTCTAGAGTATCTCTCTAGATTGCTGGCCAGATTAAAAGAAGAGGAAGGTTTCAAATTCCATCCTAAATGTGATAAATTTAAAATCACTCACCTTGCATTTGTTGATGACCTCATTTTATTTGCAAGAGGGGAAGCATGGTCAGTTGGTCAGATTATGAACTGTGTGCAGAATTTTAGTGAATGTTCAAGGCTGAAAGTTAGCTTGCCAAAGTCTAGCATCTTTCATGCTGGGGTTCCTTTATCAGAGCTCATTGAAATCAGAAGACTCACTGGAATGGAAGATGGTAGTTTTCCTTTCAGGTACTTAGGAGTTCCATTGGCTTCTTCTAGACTGAATGCTGCTCATTACCTTCCCCTTCTAGACAAAATCTCTACCTACATTACTGCATGGGCTGGTACTTCTTTATCTTATGCTGGAAGAACTGAGTTGATAAAATCTGTGATTCAATGTATTGAATGTTTCTGGTTGGCAATCTTTCCGATACCAGCTAACATTTTGGAGAAAATCATAAGAGTGTGTAGAACTTTCCTTTGGAATGGAAGGAACATTGGTTCCAGGAAGGCTTTGGTGGCCTGGAGTGAAGTTTGTAAAACAAAGCTAGAAGGTGGATTAGGCCTAATAGACCTTAAAAGCTGGAACAAAGCTCTCTTATCAAAAAGCCTTATGGAACATTCATCATAAGAAGGACTCCCTTTGGGTTAGATGGGTTCATTACTACTATCTGCAGGGAAGACCTATATGGGATGCTTCCCCTAAACATGAAGACTCCCCTTTATGGAAAAAAATTCTGGAAATTAAAAATGGACTTATTTCTTCAGAAGAATCTATTCAGATGGCTCAAGCTAAGATACTGGAGTGGGAGGATCAGAATCAACTCAGTATTAAGAAGGTCTATAACAGCATGAGACCTAGACGTAGCATTGCTAGATGGGCTCCAATAGTTTGGAACAACAGCTGTATCCCCAAGCATTCATTTATACTATGGCTGGCTATCAAAGGAAAACTCTGCTCACAAAAAACAAGCTTCAAGTGATAGGGGTGGACAGAATATGCCCTATGTGTAGTGAGAATGATGAGACAATTGACCACCTTTTCTTTACCTGTCGGATTAGTAAAGCCATCTGGGCTTCTATCAAGTTCTAGTTAGGTTACAGAAGAGAAATGAATACTCTGAGCAGTGCAATCAAATTGATCCTTAAGGAAGCAAAAGGTAAAGCCCCTCCAGCTAAAGCAAAAAGAGCAGCTCTTGCAAGCACAGTACACCTCATTTGGATGGCTAGGAATGCGAAAGTGTTTGAAGAACCTCAGTTCAACCTAATAGTATAGCCAGGAAAATCAAAATTCACGTGTACAGAATAGTTTATGCAAGTTTTCTGAGCTAAGGCTTCTTTTATAAAGCCTCTTTTGTAATTTTGTATATGCTCAAATTATATATCTGCTGGGTATGCCTAGTGTTTCTTGTATATAATTGATCAATATAGTTTAATTTACAGATAAAAAAAAAACAAAGACCAAACTGGCTACCTAATACGATTCCAATTTCCCTAGAAAAAAGCAGGTCCACATAGCCTAAAAGAGCGAAATATGTATAACCTTTAACTAAACTAAGTCCATTATTTGTATTACATTCTTTTTTAGCCAAACTCGTAAAAGAAAAAGGATTAAGCTTTCCATTGATTCAGAAGTTGGAAACTTGGATCTTCTTTTTCTAAACTTGGACATCATTTTTTCTCGGAAAAAATATTTTCTTTTCCCGAGAAACAAACAGAAAGCGAGAATGAGATATGAAAGTACTAGTAGAAAATTACGGGATCCGTTGCCTCCCCACAGCTGCATCTCTCCTTGCTCGTAATTTCCCACGGGGCATACGGTAATGAGGATAAGGTGATCCCCTTCCCGGACAATGTTGTCCACAGCCCAGCTCAGCGCTTTCTTGCTGCATGGGGAGAAATCCACCGCCAAACCGACTCTCCTGCAGTCATCCATCTCTCCCTCTCTCTTTCTCTCTCAATATGGATATGTTTATGTATATATTGTCCTGGTCGTCGATCCGTATTTCTGTCTGAAAGAATACAAATTTTAAAGAATAAAGAGGGTGAGGAGAAAGAAAACAAGACCAAAGTAAAGTGTGCGCACTGAAGAGTATGTACGGTGGGGGATTCCACCGTTTGAATGCAGTTGTATGGTTTTAACCTGCATCACCGTTGGATGGGTTTCTTACTGCAGAGTTAAGAATTCATAGAAAATCGGACGGTCAAGATGTAGGGTATAAGTTGTTGTTAACTTCCAAATAACAAGTGCACTACCAGACAAATACCCAAACAGGAGTATAAAATAAACGAAAGAACACGGGAAAGAGCTTTATAACCAAACAAAGAGAAAAGATCGGAAAACGATTGTGACCTTGAGTTTGTTGTCGGTCACAATCGTGGGACTGGGATCCAATGAATATTTGAATCACTTTTAATTCAACTTTTGTGAGTTTGAGTTGATAATAAGCTCGGGGTCTTGTTTTGTTTAAAAATCAAATATAGTACATCCTAGAGTTAATCGATTATCGTATTTAAGGGTTTGCTGAGACAATTGACGGAAACTTTTGGTAGTTCACTGAACTTTCACGAAATAAATTATAAGTATAGGGTAGTCAATTACAAACTCGATTTTTGATTAAAATCTCAAACATAAACTATGAATAGTCCACTGTCAATTTTTTAAAAAGTCAAATTTTTAATAATTTTATTAATTTTCAAAATTTGAGTTTTTCAATAACTATTTTTTTAAGAAGTGTTTTTTTTGGCTTATAGCACTTCGTGTTTTTGACTATTGCAGGTTTGAAAATCATTATAAATATTTGAATTAATTTCAAAATAATTAATTTTTAATTCCCGCAATTTATTCTCTCTTTTCTATCTCTAAAAAATATAGTCATTGTTGTTTATTGTTTCAAACAAAGTTCAAAGAATAATCTCAAAATTTACTTTTAGAAAGTCTTATTGGCTTTGTTGTATCTTAGAGAATTATTTTTCAGAACCCATAGCAATTAAGTGGAGAAAAATAAAGCCTTAAAGATGATGATTTTTCGTGCCTCAAAATCTTTATTTTATATCAATTTTTCAGATTTTGTATCTATCAAATTACCAACAACTTTAAGGCTTTATGCCCCATTTCAATCATGGATTTATAGTCTATTAAGGTGATGAACCAAGATATGGTGAAACTTGATTAGCCTGACAACAACTTTGCTCGCTGGCAAGACAAGATGATCTTCCTTCTCACTGCACTGAAAATATACTATGTTTTATATCGACCCAAATCTACCTCATGTATCGGATGATCTGAAACTAAGTGAAGATGGAACATAACCTACTGTAGAGGATACTGAGTAGGTTCGTTTGGAGAGGAAAAAATGTGAGGATGAAGAGTTGTTGTGTCGAGGACACATCCTAAACACTCTGCCTAGTCGTCTTTACAACTTATTCACTAAAGTCAAGTCTGCTAGGGACATTTAGAACCAATTGGAATTCAAATACAAGACTGATGAAGAAGAAGGTACCAATATGTTTTTAATTTTTAAATATTTTGAATTCTATATAGTTGATAATAAACTGGTATTTAAAAAAGCCCATGAATTGCGTGTTAACAAGATTCGTTTTCAGAAGATAGTTCTTCTAGAGACTATTCAAATGGATGCAGTTATTGCCAAATTGTCTCCCTTTTGGAAAGATTATGGTAAGAAACTATTGTATAAACCTCTTTGTATAGAAGAGAAGTCTTGTTTATGTGATAAAAAAAAAAAATTATGTTCCACTTGAGTGCAAGGTATGTTATGTGGAAGGGAACCAATCTTAGAATCAGTGCCTACAAGCCAAAAAGAATGACCAAGAGTTTAAGAAAAAGAAAACCCACAATGGATAGAAAAAGAGGAGTCTGTTTTGTTTGCAGGGAAGACGGTCAGTTTTTCAAACAGTGTATGCATCGTAAGACCAACCTAAAGGGTAAAGAAAACATGATGGAATAAGGTCTTATGGCCATGATCTTTGATATAGTAAACCGAGGTTCAAACCCAAGAGGGTGAATTGGGTTTTTAAAAACTTCTGCTAATTACTTTGCAAGTTTATAAAAACAGTTAAATGCACAAAGCAGATAAACAAGTAATGTGCTTGAAGTAAAAGAGTTTAAGTAAGAGATAGTGCAAACTCAGTTTATAGTGGTTCGGCAATATTGGATTTCTTCCGACCCTACGTCCACTTTCTTCAAGGAACCTCCTTGAAGTAATCCACTAATACTTTAGTCATGCAACTTCACGGGTGTTATACAAACCTTACAACCAATCTCTTCCTCACGGAAGCTACAAAGAAGTGTCTAATCCTAAATACTTTAAGAGTTATTTAAACTCTTTCCTTTTTACAATAAATGAGATTTGTTGTAAAGTAAATGGTAGAGAGATAGCAATAAGTGTTTTTACAAATAAATAATATCTCTCTTTCAAGAATAAGCTTGAAGAATGGCTCAACAATAAATTTTTCAAAGCTTTTGAGAATTAATGAGCAAACTTGTGAATTGAATGTGTTTTCTTATTGTTTTAAATGCTCATTGAAGTGGGTTTATATAACCTTGAATCAATATGGCCATTAGACACTGACTTGGTAGGTTTAGTGTATTAAATGCTCAAATTCTACGTCTCAAACAGTCATATTTTTGAATTACCAATCGACTGGGCCCTTGTACTAATCGACTAGGTTAAGTGAGAAATCTCACTTTTTAGGCTCTGGGAGAGTATCATTCAACTAGGTCCTAAGCACCAGTCGAATGGGAGCTCTCTGTCCCAGTTACCAGTCAACTGGGTTTTTGACACCAGTCGATTAGGGACCTTCTGTCCCATACCCCAGTCGACTGGTATATTGAGCCAGTTGACTAGGTTTCCCTTCAACCTAGTTTTTCATGTGTTCAAAACTGTTTTTGACTTGAAAACAATTATATTAAAGGTTTTGTCAAAATGTTTTGTTAAATGAGCTACAGGTTCAGCTAAGTATTTGAACATGAGAGATTTATAGTTGTTTTCATTACCTTAATGCTTATTCTATATCTTAATTCTTGTATTGGCGTCTGAATCTAGTTGAGTTCTTATATCTTGTTTCTATGTTGAATGCTTTTACCGCTTAAACACTTAGATAAAACTGTTAGTGCAATTAGAGTAGTGTTTTGTCATTATTGAAATCAAATACAGGTCAACAATCTCCCATTTTTTGATGATGACCAAACTAATGAGAGAAAAATAGGTGAGCATGAATATTATAAACCAAGCAACCATATAGCATAAAAGTAAGACATATATATATATATAAAAGCTAAATGCTCAAAACGTAAATCAAAGCAACAATATATATACATCCATCTAAGGTGAGCTTATTGGAAGCATGTCTGAGTACAAAATGTGAATGAAATCTGAATGCTCATGCTACAACCATCTAAGAGCTATATATACATGATAATGAGATAAAGCATAAAACTCAGCGAGCAGGAGAATCAAATCTATCTCGTAGAAGATCCCGAAGCTCAGCTAATGAGCCCTCTATGTGCTGTCGGTGCAGCTCGAAATCATCACGAAGTGTGCGGAGGTCACAGTGCATAGAATTAACTGAAGAGCTCTAGCTTTAGAACTCGGACTGCATGGATAGTTGGAGGCTCGAAATAGCCTGTAGTAGATGATCGTACCCAGCCTAACCAGTACTAGAGCCACCCAGCTATGAACTAGTGCTCGTTCGTCAGTGTCCATAGTAGGGAGAGGAGCTGCATCACCAAGAACCTTATCGTCCTCCTCGCTACTGTCACCCTCTCCAATCTTAATGTTCCTCTCGACTTTGGAGTAGATCAACCCATCACGGATAGTGCACCCCATCTTCTTCAGAGAAGAGACATTGATGATGTCGTTGGGGTCGATGTCCTGAGCCTCAGAGGAGGGAAAAGGGACCCGAAAATGCTGGAGGATAAGGGTGATGAGCATCCCGTAAGAAAAGCACCTGGAGTCACTAGCTTCATCGTTTATCATGTTGGCAAATAGTAAGGGGTAGATATTGAAGTGGTGTCCAGTTTTGAGACACAAAATCAACACCATGTCTATCTTCAAGAGATAGCTTTGACTCCCAAGTCGTGGATGGATGGTCAAACTCACGATGAGATTGAACAACTTCAAGTCGAGGGGCATATCACTATAGGTGTGAAATATAATGGGCCTAAAGATGTAGTTAGAGTCTCCCCTAATGATCTGGCATGCCTCATCATAATCAAAGTTGTCCGGCTATCCATCTAGACTCTATTGGATCCCTCCCATTGGGATCCTCAAAATGTTGACTAGGAGGTCAGTGTTCACCTCAAACTCCACGCCCATCACACTAGTTCTGAAACAAAGAGCCAGTGGACTAGGTTTCACCAAGTTTGTATAGAACTGGTGAATTAGGTGTCGGTAGTATTTTTGGTGAATCTTGACAAGTGGTGTCAAGTGCACTACCTCGAAAACAGGTAAAATGTCAAAATTTGCATGACGGATAGAATCGAAGTCAACGAATCTACCCATTATGATCTTTTTATGGCGAATGATGGAGTTATACCTTTCTTTGGAGGCTGGATTCCTGAAGAGTGAGTCGTTGGGCTTAGTCCTGGCTTTTTTGCTCGAGGAACCCGCTAAACTTTTTCCCTTGGCATTCGGTGCAGTGGATTTCTTGGACCGTGGCCTTGTAGGCATGTGAGGTCCTTCAACGGTGGTTTTGATTTTAATTCTCTCAAACATTTGGAAGAGAGCATTTTTAGGGAGATATTTGAGAGATTTTGGGAAATAAGGATTTTTTAACCGCGGAAAGTTGAAATAGAGGTGATGTGGGATAAGATTAAGGGTTCTATGGAGTGTTTTTGTGATATTGTGGAAAAAAATTAAAGTTTTTCTAGAGAGAAAGCTTTAAGGTTTTGAAAATGACGTAAAAAACTGAAAAATTAAAGTGACTATTTATAAAATCGCGATATTAGTTGACTGGGTCCTTCATAATTTGAGAATTTTTGACATACCAGTCGACTGGGTCGAGACACCAGTCGACTAGGTAAACAGGTAGATATATACCAGTCGACTGGGTAGGTTACCATAATTTCAAATTTTGGCTCCAAATAATGTCTTGTGTTACCAGTCGACTGGTTGAATTGGCAGTGTGTTACCAGTCGACTGAGGTCATGTTACCAGTTGACTGGACCTCAAGAAACTTAAAAAAATGAGCTCTAGCTTAGAGTTTTAGCACGAATTTTGTTTATCTATGCCATCTTAAGTGAGAGAAATAGTAAATAAGAGTTAATATTCATTCACTAGATGTCAAATATGCATATGATGAATGTTGTTGCAATCAAACATACAGTTTATCATAGTCTTTTAATCCCATCAATAGTCTAATCTTACAAAAATTAACTTCACTTAAGGGTTTTGTAAAAATATCAGCTAGTTGATCTTTTGAAGGAATGAATTCTAGTCATATATCACTCTTTTGAGCATGGTCTCTTATGAAATCATGTCTAATTTCTATGTGTTTGGTTCTAGAATGCTAAATAGGGTTTTTAGTTAAGTTGATGGCACTAGTGTTATCACAATGAATTGGAATATTCTTAAAGTTTATGTCATAATCTTCTAGTTGTTGTTTCATCCACAACATTTGTGCACAACAACTTTCAACTGCTACATATTCCGCCTCGGCAATTGATAATGTAACTGAATTTTATTTCTTGGAAAACCAAGAAGTTAGCATTGCACCTAAGAATTGGTATGTACCACTAGTGCTTTTTCTATCTAGTCTGTAGCCAGCAAAATCAACATCTGAATATCCTACAAGCTCAAAAGGTGATTTTCTAGAATACCATAATCTTAGGTTTTGAGGCCCTTGTAGGTATCTAAGAATTCTTTTATTGCAATTACATGTGATTCCTTAGGATTAGCTTGAAATCTAGCACACATGCATAAACTGAACATTATATCAAGTCTACTTGCAGTTAAATAAATTAAAGCTCTTATCATGCTTTTATAAGTTTTAGTATCTACAAACTTACTTTCTTCATCTAGGTTATAGAAGTGCTAATGGGAGTTCCAAGTGACTTTGAGCTTTCCATCCTGAACCTATTTAGTAGGTCCTTGGTGTATTTTGATTGATTGATGAAGATGCCTCCTTTCAATTGTTTGATTTGAAGTCCAAGAAAGTAGGTAAGCTCTCCTATCATGCTCATTTCAAATTCACCTTGCATACATGATAAATTCTTAAATAGTCATATTTAAGCCCCTTAATTTACACTTGTTAGGCTTTTTGTTTATGTATTTTAGTAGATTCTACTTCATTTTTGTGTTTTCTATGTTTTTTTATAGGTCTTTGAAGAAAAGATGACATTTTGGAGCTCTAAGGAAGAAAAAGTGAAGATCTGCAAACCAGCTAGGTGCGCTCGAGTGCACCTCCCTTGTGATTGAGCGCACAAGCACTCGTGCGTACACCTAAAAGGCTCAAGTGCACCCATGTGCTCGAGCGCAGAAGCACGCGATCGACCACAAATGCAAAGAGATGCGGCAGAACTAGTTTGGAAAGAAGTCTCTGGATCTTAAATTGGAAATTAGGGTTTCAAAGCACCCTTGGAACCCTATATATAGACTTGTAAAACACAGAAAACACACTTTTTGATTTTGGCTTTGAAGTTGTAAGCTTTGGAGAGGAATTGATGACTCATCTCCACAGTATTCTTCAGGTTTTATTTTTCTGTTTAGTTTATGTTATAATGATGTTTATCATAAACAGCATGTGTAACAAATTCCTAAAATAGGGCTCGATTAAAGCCCTAATTATGCTTTTCCATATATATAATCATTGATTGCCTATGAAAATAGCCATGTTATAATACTTTAATTGATTAATGCTTGTTTTATTGAACTCCTCATATGTGTATGTCTGATCAATGTATGCATGTGGTATGGATCAATTAGTTAGATCAATTTGGATGACCGAGTCCTGGGTCTGACAATAGTAACAAAAGAAATCCACGCTGGATTCTTGAGTTAATCAACATGGAAAACCGGGAGTATACAATATACCCTAGATCTCGTGTGGTTGTCGATTTCCACAAACCTCATGCTCTCTTAAGGAACAACTCAGTATACACCATGTTGAATCCCTTGAGAGAGAAAAGAGTTAGAGTATACACCATGCATAACTCTTTGCTTAGGGAGATCAATAGATTAAGGAACGGACCAAGCCCTTAGGTTGACAACCATTAGGTATTCATGGTAGGGCTAGAGCATTGGCACATTACTTATTGGGAAAATATTATTAGTGGTGGATATCAAAGTCCTATGTTCTTATCATTATCAATCTAGACTCAATATTTATTTTTATCATTTTACCATGTGAAACTGATTCTAAAACGAAATTCACCAATTCCTATGGAGATGATCTCGCACTTGCACACTATGCTATTATTGACCTTGTGCACTTGTAAGTAAAATGAGTTTGATTATTTTCTTATTAATTTAGGTAGATAAACGCACAACAAGTTTTTGGTACCGTTGCCGGGGATTGCACTAAATTTCTTTTCAGAATTATTTTCGTTTAATTTAGTCAATTTTTTTTCTTTTATTCTGTTTTATTTTATCAAAAATCTAAAAATTTTAAGTTTCTGTTTTTACTTTTATTTTGCTTCATAAAAAACCTAAACTATTTTCTTTTTCATTTCTGTTTCAAGCACTACAGCAGAAGCTCTCTGTGACACTGTGCTCGAGCGTAACACCTTGTACGATCGAGCGCAATACTCTGTGATCGAGCCCATCACCCTGTGCGATCGAGCGTATTTGAGGCAGAGGCTACCCGAGTAGCAGTACTGAACTACTGCATTGAAGCAATTTTTGCTGATTCATGCAAGGGCTTCAATCTAAGCATCCAAGCTTCTTTCCCCTCGATATAGAGCTTGAGTGAACTATTCGACAAAGGCTTAGAGATAACTCTAAAGAGGTAGAAGAAAAAATCAAGGAAGAGGCACTAATGGTGGAACAGATCGAAAATCAACAACCACCTGAGTGAAGACCTATGAAGCAATCCTTCATCCCACGAAACCTCAACCAACCATCTTGCATCGCTAATCAACCATAGGCAGAAGGCAACTACTATATATCTTTGCAAATACTCAGTGCATTGACTCACTTTAGGGGTACACCTAATGAGGATCCACACTTGCACCTTCATGAATTTTTTGATCTCTGCAAGTTCCAGTACATTCGGGGCCTAGACCAAGAAGGAATCAAGTTAATTCTTTTCTCTTTTTCCTTAAAAGATAATGCTAAACTATGGTACAATTCATTGCCAGCAGTTTTGATCCATACTTAGGAGGAGTTGGCCAGCAAGTTCATAAGAAAGTTTTTCCCAGCCCAAAAGACGAGGCAAATGAGGAAGGAGATTCAATCCTTCTAACAAAAGGATGGAGACCTGTTCTTTGAGGTATAGGGACACTTCAATGAGCTGTTGTTGTGCTGATTATCTACCTAAATTAATATGCAAATAATCGCACTCGTTTTACTTGCAAGTGCACAAGGTCAACTTAGTAGTATGGTGTGCGAAAGCAAGATCATCTCCACAGGGATTGGTGAATTTATTTTTAGAATTATATTCGCAATGTAAAAAGATAGAAATAACAAAAGAGTTGATTTTGATAAAGGTAAAATAATAAAGATAAAGACGTGGAGACTTAATATCCACCACTAATCATACTACCACAACAAAACAGTATGCCAACGCTTTACTCATGTCATGAATACCTAATGTTTGTCAACTTAAGGGCATGGTATCTATTCCTTAAACTATTGATCTCCCTAAGCAATGAGTTAGGCATGGTATCTACTCTAACTCTTTTCTCTCTCAAGAGATTCAACCTGGTGTATGCTGAGTTGTTCCTTAAGAGAGCATAAGATCTGTGGAAATCAACAACCACACGGGACCTAGGGCATTGTATCTACTCCCGATTTTCCATGTTGATTAACCCAAGAATCTGGTGTGGATATCTTTTGTTACTAATTTCAGACCCAGGACTCGGTTATCCAAATTGATCTAACTAACAAGTCCATACCACATGCACATATTGATCAGACATATACATATGAGGAATTTAAATAAAAGCAGGTATTAATCAAGTTAAGTAACACAACATAAATATCGCAAAGGCGCCAATACTAAATTTATTGAGTAAACATAATTAGAGCTTCAACCAAGCCCTTACTAAAAGTTAAGTATACATAATAAAAATAAAGGAAAGAAGAAACCCGAGAGAAGAGTCGTCAATTCTCCTCCACAGTTTTCTTTTCCAAGCTAAAAGCAAAAGATAAAAGAAAGGATCTCCTAGAAGTGATTATTTGTGTGTGCTTTACAGGTGTATTTATAGGGCTTGAGTAATCCTAGAAGGCTCATGAATTCCTAAACTTTCCTAAAACACAAAACTCATTTATTTCCAAAATAAGGTTATTTCCAAAATATGGTTCTGTAGTTTACTGTTCACGCCCGTACATGTGCGGTCGATCGCATACATCTTGCACTCTATCACATGTGGTGCACTCGATCCTTCTTAAGTGCGCACGATTGCATGTGCGCTCGATCGCATGCAGTAATGCGATCGATCGCACTTTGACCAGAAGCTGCTCCAAGATTTCCAGGCTTTTTCCTTAAGTGCCAAAAGTGCTTCTTTTTCCCCAAGACCCTATAAAAACATGTGAAACACACAAATGAAGTAAAATAGACTAAAACATATAGACAAAGAGCTTAACACATGTAAATTAAGGGGCTTAAATATGAATATTTAAGCACTTATCATACCCCCAAACTTACATATTGCTAGTCCCTTAGCAATACAAAACTAAAAACTAAATAAAGAACAAAATTAAAGATAAATTCACTTCCATGATACTCAAAGATTTGGGTTGCACAAAAAACTATGATAACAGTTCATGAGTAAGCTTAAAATAAAAACAACTTTTTGTATTGAAAAATGATTTTCAAAAGTTCATGTTACTTACCTAAGGTTGGCTTAAGGCATCATAAGTTTGATTTGTGTGTGATGAATTAGCACATATAAGATGGGGCTTCCATATAATTTTAGTGTATAGGGTTTCGATGCCCAAACCTTTATCGAATTCCTTATTAATGAGAACAAAAATGGCATAATACTTTCTTCTTCTTTCTTTTTCTTTCATAATGCGATCTTTGCCATGTTGAGTTCCATCGAGTTTTCTATTTGACCCTTGTAACGAGTGTTTAGCCAATGACTCCCAAACCATACGGTTTTAGGGCATTAGGTGTAAAGACACCCCTAAGGACTTATTAACTCGAATAAAAAAGGCTACGGAACTAACAGGTTTTAATGCTTCTAAATGAAATTCCCACCTTTTGATGTGAACACTCAATGCTTACTGAGGCAAGAGGCCCAGTTACTCAGTGGAAAGCTTTTTGATCACTTTTTGCATGAT
The DNA here is from genome assembly GCA_023935145.1 of Bretschneidera sinensis. Classification (NCBI taxonomy): domain Eukaryota; kingdom Viridiplantae; phylum Streptophyta; class Magnoliopsida; order Brassicales; family Akaniaceae; genus Bretschneidera; species Bretschneidera sinensis. The sequence continues at coordinate 97,350,273 of CM043699.1, forward strand.
GAATGTTTTTCTTATATTTTTTTTTCTTATTTATTTTTTTATGCCAAAGTGTTCTTTTCAACAAGTTATCCGATTACAGTTAGATTATGGAAACATATACAAGAGAATTATATGTCATACCCCACACAAATGCGTGTTTAAATGTGCTCGTGCAAATTTGGATCAAACTTGTGAATTCTTAGGTGCCTTGAGGTAGGTAACTAAACTTTGTAAAATTTCCATTGCAATACTATGTGTTCTAGCTTTTAAGCTTACTAATGAAGTGTTATCAAATTTTTAAATCAACCAAAATTTTTGTTTACCAAAAGAACATGCATTTATCTTCTTAAAAAAACTAGGACTTAGTGTGTGCATGTGTTTCAAGTGCGTGTGTGATAGTATCTAGTATCTCCCACTACCCCTAAACTTAAAATACACATTGTCCCCAATGTGTGTGGCATGGAAAGATCTTACCTGGGAGATGGAGAACTAGTTGCTTGCTTTGCTTGTGACACGCCCCCAAACTTGAACTGGATGCACGCACTGAGTTCCTGACAAAGAAAAATAAACATTGTTTTGGAAAACAAGAAATATAAATACTAGATATGGAAATATAAATATAAACAAAAGAAAAATACCAAAATGAAAAGGATAAGTCTGGGGTGCCTCCCATGAGCGCCAAGTTTAACGTCTTCAGCCGGACCAAGCCTTATTTTTCCCCAAAACCAAGTTTGGCATCAGCTAGCATAGGAAATGTCTTATTCTCTCCCATATAATCATAAGGCCAATGCTTCGGCAATTGCTTTAACTCCAAGTTAGGTGCCTGGACAATAGTAAGGAAAAAAATAATATTAGTAGGTACATAAAGTTCAAATGGATCGGTGTACTTACTTGGATGCTTTGGAGAGTCCTCTAGGAGGTGCACAGTTTCAATGATGTCTTCAGTAACATCTTCGAATTTTGGCTCAATATCTGATCCTTTGAAATAATGGGTGAGGGTGGTCTCCAAGGGATCAATATGATGGTCATGAAAAACTTGTTCAACAACACCTTGCTTTTGTTCACTTAGCTCCTTAACCAATTCCCCCATTTGAACCTCGAGTCTTTGAATAGCTTGCTCATGCCTGGCAGTGGTTTATTTTTGCTAATCTAGTGAAGTCATCAATATTGTCATTAGTTGCTGTTGTTGAGTGGTCAATTGCTTTACAAAACTCTCCAGGTCACTATTTTCTGATTTCGGCACTGGTTGGGCTGCTGGTTGGAAGTTTCTTTGCTGTTCTTGAAGATTCAAAGCATTGTGATTGTTGCTCCATGAGAGGTTGGGGTGGTGCTGCCATCCAGGATTGTAGGCATTTGTATATGCATTGTGCGGTCCCTCATAATTTGCTTGCTCTTGATCTGCATATAAATATAAAAGGCAAGTTTCAGAAGTGTGATTAAAACGAGAACATATAGCACATACCTGGAGTGGCTTGGCGGACTAGGTGAGATGTTTTGAGTAGTCATGGTGTTTATGAGCATATCCAGCTTCCTCTCCATAGCATTTAGATAAGCATAACTAGCTTCCACCATTGGTGCTTCTCCTTCGAATGAATTAGTTGAAAAACTTCAGTGTAGCAGTTTCAGTACTGCTTCTCGGGTATTTTCTGGAGCTTTTGCGCTCGATCGCACAAAGGCGTGCACTCAACCGCAATGAGGGCAGAAATTTCTCCCCTGCACACCTGAACAAAAACAAAAAACGAAAAGAAGGAATAAATCTGATTTTTGATAAAAATAATAATAAAAAAAACTAACGAAAATAATTCTTAAAAGAAAATTTAGCATAATCCCCGACAACGGTGCCAAAAATTTGTTGTGCTGATTATCCACCTAAATTCATATGCAAATAATCGCACTCGTTTTACTTGCAAGTGCACAAGGTCAACTTAGTAGTATGGTGTGCAAAAGCAAGATCATCTCCACAGGGATTGGTGAATTTCTTTTTAGAATTATATTCGCAATGTAAAAAGATAGAAATAACAAAAGAGTTGATTTTGATAAAGGTAAAATAATAAAGATAAAGACGTGGAGACTTAATATCCACCACTAATCATACTACCACAACAAAACAATATGCCAACGCTTTACTCATGTCATGAATACCTAATGTTTGTTAACTTAAGGGCATGGTATCTACTCCTTAAACTATTGATCTCCCTAAGCAATGAGTTAGGCATGGTATCTACTCTAACTCTTTTCTCTCTCAAGGGATTCAACCTGGTGTATGCTGAGTTATTCCTTAAGAGAGCATAAGATCTGTGGAAATCAACAACCACACGGGACCTAGGGCATGGTATCAACTCCCGGTTTCCCATGTTGATTAACCCAAGAATCTGGTGTGGATATCTTTTGTTACTAATTTCAGACCCAGGACTCAGTCATCCAAATTGATCTAACTAACAAGTCCATACCACATGCACATATTGATCAGACATATACATATGAGGAATTTAAATAAAAGCAGGTATTAATCAAGTTAAGCAATACAACATAAATATCGCAAATGCGCCAATACTAAATTTATTAAGTAAACATAATCAGAACTTCAACCAAGCCCTTACTAAAAGTTAAGTATACATAATAAAAATAAAGGAAAGAAGAAACCCGAGAGAAGAGTCGTCAATTCTCCTCCACAGTTTTCTTTTCCAAGCTAAAAGCAAAAGATAAAAGAAAGGATCTCCTAGAAACGATTATTTGTGTGTGCTTTACAGGTGTATTTATAGGGCTTGAGTAGTCCTAGAAGGCTCATGAATTCCTAAACTTTCCTAAAACACAAAACTCCTTTATTTCCAAAATATGGAAGAATGCCTTATGCAATTACCTCTACCCATCATATTAGGAAGACCCTTCATGAGAACTGCTGATACAAAGATTTGCGTGAAAAAGGGTATAGTAAGTATGAAGGTAAATTGTGAGAAAATAGAGTTTAAAATATTTGATGCATTAAAACTACCTCAAGATGACATGGGATGCTTTAATGTATGTATGATGCAAAGTTTTGTTGCGTAAACTTTTCAGGTCCAGCACATTGATCCATTGGAGACCACTATTACCCATAACTTCACAAAAGTGGATATTGAGCAAGAATCGGAAGATGTTACTGATGACACCATCAAAGCTGTGCACCTCCTTGAGGCTTCTTCAAAACATCCAACTAAGTATGCTCCTCCATTTGAATCACTCATACCTACTAATACTACTCTTATCCCTTCTATTGTCTAGGCACCTACCTTAGAATTGAAACAGCTGCCAGAAGATTTAACTTATGCCTATTTGGGAGAAGAGAAGACATTACATGTGATTGTGGCTGCCAATTTAAGTATTAGAGAAGAGGAGAAACTATTGAGAGTTCTTAGGGAGCATAGATCTGTCATTGGATAGGCCATTGCTGACATAAAAGGGATAAGTCCAGCTAAATGCATGCATCATATCTACCTTGAGGATAAAGCAAAACCCACTCGAGATGCTCAAAGAAGACTTAACCCACACATAAAAGAGGTAGTAAAGGCCGAGGTATTAAAACTATTAAATGTTGGCATTATCTACCCCATCTCAGACAGTAAATGGTTAAGTCTGATCCAAGTTGTTCCTAAAAAGAGTGGGATCATAGTGGTGAAGAATGAAGATGAGGAGCTCATACCTATAAGAAAAACAACTGGTTGGAGGGTATGTATTGATTACCGAAGATTAAACAAAGTGACCAGAAAAGATGCAATTCCGTTTATGCAACGCACCAGCCACCTTTCAGAGATGTATGATGAGCATATTTTTCGATATGGTGGAGAAATACATTGAGGTATTCATGGATGATTTCAGTGTTTTTTTGTTCCAATTTTGATGAATGCCTAAATCATCTAGAGAGTGTCCTAAAGAGATGTAAAGAAAGCAACTTAGTGCTTAATTGGGAGAAATGTCACTTTATGGTCCAACAAGACATTGTGTTGGGTCATTCCATCTCCAACAAAGGTATTGAGGTAGACAAGGCTAAAATAGATATTATTTCAAAGCTGCCTCCTCCTTTAACAGTCAAAGGAATCAGAAGTTTCCTTGGACATGCTGGATTCTATAGACAATTCATCAAGGATTTCTCCAAGATCTCTATACCTCTATGTGCATTGTTAACTAAAGATACCAAGTTTGAATGGACTGATAACTGTATGACAGCTTTCAACACATTGAAGGATGTGCTCACCTTCGCCCCAATAATGATGGCGCCAGATTGGAATCTTCCATTTGAGCTGATGTGTGATGCCAGCGACTTCGCTTTGGGAGTTGTCTTAGGTCAGAGAATCAATAAGGTACCTCATGTTATTTACTATGCTTCTTGAACCTTAAATGATGCTCAACTTAACTATTCTACCACTCACAAGGAATTGTTAGCTGTTATTTTTGCTTTAGAGAAGTTTAGATCATATCTAATTAGCTCTAAGGTTAATCAGATGGGTACTCTTATTGCAAGAATTTGATTTGGAGATCAAAGACAAGAAAGGCAGTGAGAATATGGTTACAGATCATTTATCAAGGCTACCTTATGAGAATGACAAAAATGAGCTGCCTTTGAATAAGAACTTCCCATATGAACAATTGTTCGCACTAGAGGTAACACTTCCATGGTATGCTGATATTGTCAATTATCTAACTGCTAAGGTTTTTCCTCTAGGTATGACTAGTTAAGGAAAGAAGCGGCTGATATCTATGTTTAGACACTACCATTGGGATGACCCTTACCTCTTTAAATTTCGCGCCGATCAAATCATAAGACGGTGTGTCTCAAAAGAGGAGCACTTGAGCTTATTACAACATTGCCATCAGTTTGCTTGTGGAGGACATTTTGGGGCCAAGAAAACAGCACTTAAGGTACTACAATCCCATTTTTATTGGCCTAATCTATTTAAAGACGCCTTCTCATTCTATAGCTCATGTGATAGATGCCAACGGACAGGTAACATCTCATCCCGAAATCAGATACCCCTACAAAATATTCCTATAATAAAACTTTTTGATGTATGGGGCATTGATTTCATGGGTCCATTCCCCAATTCCTTTGGTTATTTATATATTCTTGTCGGTGTGGATTATGTGTCTAAATAAGTCGAGGTTGTCTCCTCAAAGATTAATGATCATAAAGTGGTTGTGAAGTTTCTATATGATAACATTTTTACCCGGCTTGGGACACCAAGAGCGATCATCAGTGATGGTGGCAGCCACTTTCATCATCATTCTTTTGCTGCACTCATTAGAAAATATAGGATCACCCATAAGGTTGGCACTCCATATCACCCTTAGACTAGTGGCCAAGTTGAGATAAGTAACCGAGAAATCAAAAGCATCCTAGAAAAGACCGTGAATCCTAATCGAAAGGATTGGTCTTTGCGACTAAATGATGCTCTATGGGCATATAGGACAGCTTACAAGACACCAATTAGGATGTCCCCATACCACTTAGTTTTTGGTAAATCATGCCATCTTCCAGTGGAGCTAGAACATCGAGCATATTGGGCCATTAAACAGTTCAGTTTTGATATAAAACAAGCGGGTGAGAAGAGGAAGCTGTATTTAAATGAACTAGAAGAATTAAGGTATGATGCGTATGAGAACCAAGCTCTACAAAGAAAGGACCAAAGCCTATCATGACAAACAACTAGTGAGGAAAGAGTTTCACGTGGGATAAAGGGTGTTGCTCTATAACTCAAGATTAAGACTGTTCCCAGGCAAACTAAAGTCCCGATGGTCTGGTCTGTATGTGGTCACCAAGGTCTTTCCTCATAGTGCTTTGGAGATTCATGGTTCCAATGGCAATCAGACATTCACAGTCAATGGACACCGAGTCAAACCATACTTTGATCTCAACATGCCTCCTAGAGATGAGGACTTGGCACTTCAAACTGCTCAATATGCAGCTGATCCAAGGGCACTTAAACCACATGAGGTAGGCTCTAAGTGCCCCTTTCAAAGAGAGTAGCACTGAAGCTACTATAGAGAGCGCTTGAGTAATTCCCACTTTCATAACCATATAGCTCAAGCGCCTCTATTGAGGTTAGTGGTATTGAGGCCACTAAAGTACAGTATGGTTGTATTGTTCTGAACTTATGTTCATTATTTTATCCTCTTAGTCTTGGTACGGTTTAATTTTTTACATACATACTGCCTTGCACTCGAGCGCACCCTCACCCTGCGCTCTATAGCACACGACCGCACCCTACCATACACTTGCACACAAGTGCGATTGAGCGCACTTCACCATGCAATCGAGCTCACTCAGGGCAGAGAAGACACGTGATTGTTTTTAATCACACTTAGCTCATAATCCCCATTTATCTCTACTTACACTCTAGCGCACTCCCTCTCCCTGTCTGTCGCACTCGCCCTCGTCCTACATAATATCCGCCTCAAGCCTCTCTCTCACCACCGGCACTCCACCGTACACCACCCTACCAATTAAACTACCCTACCACTAGCATTCTCCTCCTCCTTCCCCCATCACACACCCCCTTACTTTCCCAAGTACACATGGTATGCCTATATCCATTTTTGTTTCTAATTAGTTGCACACCATCACACATGGTTTTTTGATTTATAATTTACTCCTATTATGTATTTACCTTGTGTTTTGGTTGTTTTCTTTCATGTTTACAGAAGGTTAAGATCGAGTTAGTGTGATTTCCACAGTTTCTAGCTTCTGTCGCCTATAACCTATTCGACACATTGCTTGAACCATTGCAATCAAGCGCCAGGCTCCTGTGATCAAGCGCACATCACTCAATGCGATTGAGTGCATCTAAATTTGTGATCGAGCACATTTACTCGATTTGTAGTCAGCTTTTATGAGAACCTGTCCTATGACTGCACCAGACCAGAGATCCTATCCTTTTCAGTCCAGGGCAAGTTCATCGAGCTGACCATCGCTGACATCGCCACTGCTCTCCACTGCTGCGATGAGTCCCCTTCGGAGGACACCCATATGGAGAAGCAGCTAGACCAGTTTCCCCTGCCCCACATCATCGAGGATATATGTGCGGGCCAGTACGCTGACTGACACAACAATGCGGGGAACTGATCGAAGTTGCCTCCTCGACTATGGCTAGTGGACTCTATCCTCCAGCGCAATGTGTGCCCCTTGAGGCACAAGACTCAGATAAGGGACCAGTTCATACAGGTCCTATACGCATTTCATCGGGGACACTGGTGCTTTATTCCATCAGTCATATGGAGCCAGATACATAAGTTTTGGGACAATGTGCACAGCCGTTAGACTACCACGGCTAATACATGGGGGTTCCTCTTCCCCTTCATACTCAGCCACATCTTCAAGAAGAAGGGGATCAAGGGCTTTTCTCTCGACGGACCAGTGAGCGACCACCTTTTCTTTGAGAGGAGCCAGTGGAGCTTGAGCCTGTCCTATATGCCCCGAGGATCCTGGGAGCATATTCCTGTTGATGAGCCTGTAGTGGATGATCCTATAGACACCAAGCACCCCACAGAGAGCCCTATTTGGGAGAAGGACCAGCCAAACATGGGGTCTACAGAGTACCAGCACCTTCTAGAGGAGTTGTCCTCTTTTCGGTGTGAGCTTTCCGACATCTGTCGGGAGGACAAAGAGGCGACCCTATTGATCTATCAGCGAATAGATGGTTTGGAGGCACAGTTTGCACGACAGGAGGCGATGCTCCAGGCTATCCTCGATCGTTTACCTCCCACACCTGGTACCTTTTCGACCGCACCACCTGGCGACCAGTAGTGAGAGGATACCCCGTTTTGCTGAAGACATAAAACTTAGCGCTCATAGGAGGCACCCCACAATATATCCTTTCATTCTGGTATTTTTTTTTATTTATCGTTAGTGTTTATTTTTATTTAACTGTTTATTATTAATATTTCTTGTTTTCCGGCACAATGTTTGTTTTTCTTTTTCAAGAACATAGTGCGTGCATCAAGTTCAAGTTTGGGGGCATGCTGCGAGCCATGCCAGCCATCTAGTTCTCCATCTCCCAGGTCAGATCTTTCCATGTCACTCACACATTGAGGATAATGTGTACATTAAGTTTGGGGGTATAGGAGACACAATCACACGCTATATCCCAGTTTTTTTTTATTATTTTTGAAAAGATAAATACATGTTCATTTTGTTTTGAAAATTTTGGTTGATTTAAAATAAATATTATGATAAAACTTCATCAGTAAGCTTAAAATCTATAACACATAGTCTAGTAATAAGAGTTTTAAAAGTTTAATTACCTATCTCAAGGCACTTAAGAATTCACAAGTTTGATCTAAATCTGACACGAGCACATTAGCACACAATTGTGTGGGGTATGTCACATAATTTTTATGTGATGACCTAACTGTAATCGGATAACTTGTTAGAAGAATACTTTGGCATAGAAAAATAAAGAAAATGTTTATCATGCAAAAAGAGAAAATAAAATGCTCCTAATGATCATTAAATAAACTTTCCATTGAGTAACTGGACCTCTTGCCTCAATAAGCAGTGAGTGTTCACGTCAAAAGGTGAAAATTATATATATAATGATCATTAAATAAAGTTTCCACTGAGTAACTAAACCTCTTGCCTCAGTAAGCAGTGAGTGTTCATGTGAAAAGGTGGGGATTTTTACTTGGTAGCATTAAGACCAGTTAGTTTCGTAGCCTTTTTTACTTTAGTTAGTAAGTCCTTAGGGGTGTCTTTGCACCTAATGCCCTAAAACCATCTGGTTTGGGAGTCATTGGCTAAACACTAGCTACACGGGTCAATTAGAAAGCTTAATGGAACTTAATGTGGCAAAAATCTCATGATAAAAAAAAATAAAAGAAATAGAACTATGCCATTATTGTTCATTCTGATAGAAAATTCGATGAATGTTAAGACATTGAAACATTATATATTAAAAATTATTTGGAAGCTTCATCTTTTATGTGCTAATTCACACACACTAAGACAAACTTGTGATGCCTCAAACCAGCCTTGTGTAAGTAAGTAGAATTTTAACCTCTTATTCATTGCAAATATATGTTTATATTTTAAACCTACTCATGAACGAACATCATAGTTTTACGTACAACCCAAAATTTCAAAAATCATGAATGATGAATTTATCTTTGATTTTGTTTTTATATAGTCTTTCGTTTCGCATTGCTAAGGGACTAGCAATATGTAAGTTTGGGGTGTGATAAGTGCTTAAATAGTCATATTTAAGCCCCTTAATTTACACTTGTTAGGGTTTTTGTTTATATATTTTAGTAGATTCTACTTCACTTTTGTGTTTTCCATGTTTTTCATAGGTCTTTGAAGAAAATATGACATTTTGGAGCTCTAAGAAAGAAAAAGTGAAGATCTGCAAACCAGCTTGAGCGCACCTCCCTTGTGATCGAGCGCACAAGCACTTGTGCACACAGCTAGAAGGCTCGAGTGCACCCATGCGCTCGAGCGTAGAAACACGCAATCGAGCGCACACGTACAGAGAGGCGGCAAAACCAGTTTTGGAAAGAAGTCTCCGGATCTTAAATTGGAAATTAGGGTTTCGAGGCACCCTTAGAACCCTATATATAGACTTTTAAAACACAGAAAATACACTTTTTGATTTTGGCTTTGAAGTTGTAAGCTTTGGAGAGAAATTGACGACTTGTCTCCACAGTATTCTTCGGGTTTTATTTTTCTATTTAGTTTATGTTATAATGATGTTTATCATAAACATCATGTGTAACTAATTCTTTAATAGGGCTTGATTGAAGCCCTAATTATGCTTTTCCATATATATAATCATTGATTGCCTTTGCAAATAGCCATGTTATGATGTTTTAATTGATTAATGCCTGTTTTATTGAACTCTTCATATGCATGTGTCTGATCAATGTAGGCATGTTGTATGGATCAGTTAGTTAGATCAATTTGGATGATCGAGTCCTGGGTCTGACAATAGTAAAGAAATCCACGCCGGATTCTTAGGTTAATCAATATGGGAAACTGGGAGCATACAATATACCCTAGGTCTTGTGTGGTTGACGATTTCCACAAACCTCATACTCTCTTAAGGAACAACTCAGTATACACCATGTTGAATCCCTTAAGAGAGAAAAGAGTTAAAGTACACACCATGCCTAACTCGTTGCTTAGGGAGATCAATAGCTTAAGGAGCGGACCAAGCCCTTAGGTTCACAACCATTAGGTATTCATGGTAGGGCTAGAGTATTGGCACATTACTTATTGGGAAAGTATTATTAGTGGTGGATATCAAAGCCCTATGTTCTTATCATTATCAATCTAGACTCAATATTTATTTCTATCATTTTACCTTGTGAAACTGATTCTAAAACGAAATTCACCAGTCCCTGTGGAGATGATCTCGCACTTGCACACTATGCTACTATTGACCTTGTGCACTTGCAAGTAAAATGAGTTCGATTATTTGCTTATTAATTTAGGTAGATAAACGCACAACAATGCACTTAGCAAACTCTTGACACATGGATTCATTAGTGGCACCAAATATTATATCATCAACATATATTTGGACTAGTAGTGTGTTATTTTTGTGAGTTTTTGTGAAGAGGGTTGTGTCTATTTTTCCTCTTGTAAAATTATTTTCAAGCAAAAACTTACTTAGTCTTTCATACCATGCTCTTGGAGCTTGCTTAACCCATATAGAGCTTTAGAAAGCTTATAGACATGATTTGGAAGACTAGGATTTTCAAATCCTAGAGGTTACTCAACATACACCTCTTCTTCTATAAAGCCATTTTAAAAAGCATTTTTTTACATCCATTTGAAATAACTTGAACTTATTAAAGCATGCAAAGGCTAATAACATTCGAATAGCTTCTAATCTAGCTACGGGAGCATAGGTCTCATCAAAATCTATTCATTCTTCTTGATTATATCCCTTAGCAACTAGTCTAGCCTTGTTCCTAGTTACTATTCCATTTTAATCCATCTTATTTCTAAATACCCATTTAGTTCCTATTATAGTATGATTCTTTGATCTAGAAAGTAGATTCCGTACTTTGTTTCTTTCAAATTGATTTATTTTTTCTTGCATAGCATTTATCCAATCGACATCCTTCTCGGCTTCTGCAAACGTTTTAGGTACTACTTGCAATAAATAATCTGCACAATTGCAAATATTTCTAATAGAGGAAAGAGTTCTTACCCCTTGTGAAGGATCACCAATCACTTGATCGATTGGATGATAATTTACATACCTCCAATCTTTGGGAAGACTATCCTCTTGTTGACTTGTAGATGGTTGATCAAGATTGAAAGCTTCTACCTTTTGACTTGTTTGAGGTGGGCTCTCCTTTGGGTCAACAATTGGAGTAGGTGTTTCCGTTCTTAGAATGAAATCTGCATCATCATTAAAAGAAACTACTCTACTACTAATTAGGTTAGACTCGTCAAAGGCTACCTGTACAGATTCTTCTACCACTAGAGTTCTTTTGTTAAAAACTCTATAAGCTTTACTAAAGGTTCAATATCTTTAGAATATCCCCTCATCGGTCTTTGAGTCAAATTTACCCAAGTTAGTTTTATTGTTATTTAGGATAAAGCATTTACAACCAAAAGCACGAAAATATAAGATATTAGGCTTTTTACCTTTCCATATTTCATATAGAGTTTTGTTAGATATAGACCTAATTAAAACTCTATTTAAGACATAGCAAGAAGTGTTTACGACTTCCGCCCAAAAATATTTTGGTAAGCTATTTTGACATAGCATTGTTCTTGCAAATTCTTCTAGAACTCTATTTTTCCTCTCCATTTTGTTGAGGAGTTCTAGGAGCCGAAAAGTTGTGATCAATTCCATTTTCATCACAAAATTTTGAAAAAACTTTGGTTTTCAAATTCTTTTCCATGATCACTTCTAATGCTTAAAATGCAAATTTCTTTTTCATTTTGAACCTTTTTACAAAATTTTTCAAATCCTTTGTAAGCTTTATCCTTGTAGGCAATAAAAATAACAAAGGTATATCTTGAATAGTCATCAACAATAACAAGAGCATATTGATGGCCACCTAGATTAATGGTTCTTATTGGACCAAATAAGTCCATATGCAAAAGTTCCAATGGTCTAGTAGTTGAAACTACATTTTTTGATTTAAAAGAAATTCTAGTTTGTTTTCCCCTTTGACAAGCGTCACACACCTTATCTTTTTCAAATTTGATTTTTGGTAGTCGAATGACTAAATCTTTTTTTTTTTGAAATGATTTTAAGCAAATCCATATTCACATGGTCAAGTCTTCTATGCCATAGCCATGGGTTTTCACTAAATGTGGGAAAACGTTTTTTATTTTTCGAATGCAAAGGCTTTAAATCAACTATATATATATGTCAAACAAATTTGATCTTGTTACTCTTGATGTCTATAACTAGACAATGAGGGGTTTCAAATATGACTTTGTTGCCTTTGTCACATAGTTGAGTAATACTTAGTAAATTTGGCTTAAGGCTTTACACATATAATACATGATCAATGGTTGAGAAGTCATTACCAACTTTTCCATGTTCGATGATCTTTATCTTTGTGTTATCTCCAATGGTAACATGTCTGCCATCTCTTAGAGTTAGCTCTTTGAATACACTTTGATCACCGGTCATATACTTTGAGCATCCACTATCAAGGTACTAATAGTTACATTTTTCTTTGGTGTGGAAACATATCTACATCACACAAGGATACACAATTGCACTCTTAGGTACCCAAAATTTCTTGGGTCTTTTGGGGTTAGTCCTAGAAAATACGGCTCCTTTAGGGACCTAATACCTTCTTAACATTATAAAGTGCTCTATAATTATAGACATGTTGATGATGCATGATCCTAGGATAATAGTTATTAAAATTTCTAGGATGTTTTTATTGTGCATGTCTATAGTTCCTTGGATGAGCATACCAAGGGTACATGTTTCTATTATTAAAGTTGTGAACATTCATGTCATTTCTAGGAAATGTATGATAGTGGCTCCTTGGATGTGCACTTGTGGTGTGAGCATACATATTATCTCTAGAATACACATGATGGTAATTCCTAGGATGTTCATTTCTAGTATATGCATTCCTTGAATGATTATTCCTAGCATTTTCATTTTTTGAGTGAGTATACATATATGCATGTGTATTTCTACGATGCTTCATTCTAGTATATGCATTGAAATTTAAGTTCACAATCTCAGACTTACTAGCATATATTGAAGGAGTACTTTTAATCTTGCTAGTGGACTTGGAAGTAGAGACTTCATTCACACATATTGCTTTCATGAATAAAGCTCTTTTGATTTTTGCTTGCGAAATGGAGAATAACCTAACCCGGATTTTCCTCCACTTAATCTTTGGCAAGATCGTACTTCATATAGCTTTTCCTTTCCAAGCATAAGTTTAGATATAGTGCTATTCAAATCCATTATTTTCTTCTTTAAATTTTCATTTTCATCTTTAAGAAAATCTTGAGAAGAAGTATAAAGCATGGAAGATAGTTTTTATTTTTCTTCCTTTAAGCCTTCCATCTCTTTAGAAAGAGATGAGACTTCCTTTTTTAGGGTGGTATTCCTATAATTGAATTTCTTCAATTCTTCATGTATTTCATTTATAACTTCTATTAATTCTTCATTACTACTAACAATGTTATTATTAGAAGAGGAAGAATTTGATACCTCATTTTCGTCATCAATTACTATTAGGCATAGGTTGGCAATCTCCTCGTATCCGACCTCATTGTCCAAGGATTCTTCTTCTTCGTCATCACTCTAAATGGTTTCAATCATAACTTTTTTTGATGCTATTATATGGTTTGCTTATCACTGTACAATCGACCTTGATGGGACTGAGCTTCTTGCAACCATAATACACAAGCGGTTCCCTTTTGAAGTGGGATCCTTAGTGTAAGGTTTCTTACTCTTCTTTAAGAACCTGTGAAACTTCTTGGTGATTAGAGCCATCTCACCATCTTCTTCGTTGCTCTCTGCCTCTTCTTCTATTTCTTCCTCTTTGTTTCTTATAGAGGCCTTGAAAGCAATCATCTTTTTCTTTTTCTCATCATCATTGACAACAGGATTCATTTCTTCCATCTCGTATGTCAATAGTGATCCAAGAAGTATTTCGACATCAAGTTTGTCAAGATCTTTAGCTTCTATTATGGCAATCTTCTTTACTTTCCAAGTGGATGGCAAAGACCTTAAGATCTTCCTCGTTAGTTCAAATTCCTCAATGTTCCTACTAAGAAGCTTTAAGTTGTTAACAATAGTGGTGAAACGTGAGTGCATTTGAGAAATTGTTTTGTTAGGAGATATTTTGAAATATTCATACTCGGACACTAGCATATAGATTTGTATAAGGTTTCTTACTCTTCTTCAAGAACCTGTGAAACCTCTTGGTAATTAGAGCCATCTTACTATCTTCTTCGCTGCTCTCTACCTCTTTTTCTGTTTCTTCCTCTTTGTTGCTTGTAGAGGCCTTGAGAGCAATCACCTTTTTCTTCTTCTCATCATCATTGACAACGGGATTTATTTCTTCCATCTCGTATGTCAATAGTGATCCAAGAAGTGTTTCGACAACAAGTTTGTCGAGATCTTTGGCCTCCGTTATGATTGTCTTCTTTGCTTTCCAAGTGGATGGCAAAGACCTTAAGATATTCCTCGTTAGTTCAAAGTCCTCAATATTCCTACCAAGAAGCTTTAAGCCGTTAACAATAGTGGTGAAACGTGAGTGCATTTGAGAAATTGTTTTGTTATGAGACATTTTGAAAGATTCATACTAAGACACTAGCATATAATTTTTCGATTTTTTGACTTCGCTAGTTCTTTCATATGTAACTTGAAATTTGTCCCAAATCTCCTTAGCCGAAACACAAGCAGAAATTTTATTATATTCAGAAATATCTAAAGCACAATGTAAAATACTTGTGCTCTACTATTCAGAGACATCATTTTACAATCCTCTTCATTGAACTCAATTTTGAGTTTAAGCCTTGTATGATTGATTTCTCCAATAGTTATTTCCTTTGTAGGAATTCTAGTCCTTCCTCAATGATTCTCCATAGATTGTAATCTTGTCATTCGATAAATATTTTCATCATATTTTTTCAATAGTTATAGTTGGAACCATTGAACAAGGGAGGCCTAGTATAGGAATATCCTTTGGTATAGCTATTAGATGTCATTGGATCAACTTAAGGATTTTAAGCCTGAAATTGAGTACGAAGCTCTGATACCAATTGTAAACCGAGATTCAAACCAAGAGGGGTGGTGAACTAGGTTTTTAAAAACTTTTGCTAATTACTTTGCAAGTTTATAAAAATAGTTAAATGTACAAAGCAGATAAACAAGTAATGTGCTTGAAGTAAAAGAGTTTAAGGAAGAGATAGTGCAAACTTAGTTTATAGTGGTACGGTAATATTGGATTTCTTTCGACCCTACATCCACTCTCTTCAAGGAACCTCCTTGAAGTAATCTACTAATACTTTAGTCATGCAACATCACGGGTGTTGCACAAACCTTACAACCAATTCTTTCCTCATGGAAGCTAATCCCTTCCTTACGGAAGCTACAAAAAAATGTTTAATCCTAAACACTCTAAGAGTTATTTAAACTATTTCCCCTCTACAATAAATGAGATTTGCTGTAAAGTAAATGGTAGAGCTTTTACAAATGAACAATATCTCTCTTTCAAGAATAAGCTTGAAGAATGGCTCAACAATAAATTTTTCAAAGCTTTTGAGAATTAATGAGAAAACTTGTGAATTGGATGTGTTTTCTTGTTGTTTTAAATGCTCATTGAAGTGGGTTTATATAGCCTTGAATCAATTTGATCGTTAGACAGTGACTTGGTAGGTTTGGTGCATTAAATGCTCAAGTCTTGCATCTTAAACAATCATATTTTTGAATTACCAGTCGACTAAGTCCTTGTACCAGTCAACTAGGTCAAGTGAGAAATATCACTTTTTAGGCTGTGGGAGAGTACCGGTCAACTGGGTTCTAAGCACTAGTCGACTAGGAACTCTTTGTCCCAATTGTCAGTCCCCTGGGTTTTTGACACCAATCAACTGAGGACCTTCTGTCCCATACCTTAGTCGATTGGTATATTGAGCCAGTCTACTGGGTTGCCATTCAACCTAGTTTTTCATGTTTCAAAACTGATTTGACTTAGAAACAATTATATTAAAGGTTTTGTCAAAATCTTTTGTAAAATGAGCCACAGGTCAAGCTAACTATTTGAACATGAGAGATTTACAATTGTTTTCATTACCTTAATGCCTATTCTATATCTTTTGTCTTGTCTTGACGTCTGAATCTAGTTGAATTCTTGCATCTTGTTTCTATGCTGAATGCTTTTACCGCTTAAACACTTAGATAAAACTGTTAGTGCAATTAGAGTAGTGTTTTGTCATTATTAAAATTAAATACGGGTCAACAGATATCAACATGGCAACTGAAAAAATTGGGTGGTGGCTTAACTCTGGAGCAACATTTTATGTCGGCAAAGACAAGTTATTCTTCAAGAAATTTGAGAAAGCGACTAGTGAAGTTCAGATGGGAAACGATGATCGTACCCAAGTTGTTAGAAAATGAACTGTTGAGATCAACTTCACATCTGGAAAGGTTTTAAGCCTAGTTAATATTTTGTTTGTACCAAACCTTAGATAGAACATGATTTCTGTTGATTAACTTTGTAAAAAGAGGTTTTGGATACCGTTTGAATCTGACAAGGTTATCTTGTCGAAGAGTGGAATGTTTGTGGGATAAGGGTATTCCTCTGATAGAATATATAACTTAATCATTAATAATGATAATAACATATATTCTTCTTATATTGTTGAGTTATCTATTTGGTATGGACGTTCGGCTAATTTAAATTGTCGTACTTTAAAGAATATAAAAAAAATTAGATTTGATTGATTACAATGCTGAAAAATGTGAAATGTGCATTAAGGTGACGTTTGTTTTTTAAGTGTTAAGTGCCGAATACTGAATAAGAATCTGAATAATGTTGAACCAATAAGAGGCCGTGTTTGAATATTTAATGGTTAAGTGTTTAGACTATTTGATAACTGAATTAATTGAAACATCTGAATATGTGTACTTTCCATTTTTAACCCTCTTAACTGTTAAGAACATAATTGTTTGTTGCAAATAAGAGTCAGTTGCTGATCTAAACAAAGTTTTCCTGTTTTATCACAAAAATATTCTCCATTACTTTTTTTAATTTTTTAATAGATTGAACCATAATCTCAATTTATTTAAATAACCAATTTAAAAATAAAAATAGGTTGGGTTACCAATGAATACATATTACTTAATGATTAAATAAACAATAAAATTTAAAAAAATTCACCAATAAAATTAATTTAATGCTTACCTATTTCTCTTTCTTCTTCTAGCTTTCTGTTATCATATTCAACCTCATTTTTTTGCCTCTAAAATTTCACTCAAAATTACAATAAAAGGGGGGGGGGGGGGGGGGGGAATAGTTGTTCCTATATCCTATCTCTAAACCTTCAAAACCACAGTATCCTCCAACACCCTTTCTCTCTTTTTTGCTCTCAGAGATAAATAAAAAATTTTGTTGGAAATGTAACAAGAATTAAGCAAACCGTGTTGATTTTTTCTTTCTCTTCTTCATCGTACATGTATTGTGTTATTAGCCTTCAAATCTTTAGAACTGCCTTTCATTTTCTTTTTACTTTCAGTCAAATTGAAAATGAAATCAATACATTTTGATAACACTGTAAATAGTATTTAGCTATCACACCATTGTTATCACATTAATTTTTTCCTTTATATTTTTCAAGAACCCAATAATCAGTCATTTATTGGGAGAAGACCATAATGCTGCTTCGTTTCCAGCTACACACTGTCATTTTGCTCATTTTGGTGTCTCTAGTCCTTGCGTCATTTTGCCTCAGGATTCATCATCCCGACAAGAATGATTGACAACGACGATCGCTTTGAGATGGGTTATGATTCCTGATTCGCTGAAGCACAGGATTACCGTAATGGAGCAGAGTGTGCGAGAAAACTTGTTTAGGTACTGAGAAAGTGTGAGAAAACTTGCTTGGGTAAGAAAATCCAAGGATAAAATTGATTTAACAGGCTTGTTTGAGTACTGAGAAAGTATGAGAAAACTTGTTTGAGTACTGAGAAAGTGTGATAAAACATTGAGAGAGGTTACAACTAGAATTATGAAAAAATAGTGAGGGTATTTTTGTTCAAAATGCATATGAATGGTATTAAGACTTAATTTTATGTCTGATTGGGTCATACCTATTAAGGGGCATTAAGGAGTAAAAAACAAACGAACTTAATAGCACCACATCTGACCGATTCAAACGTGGTGTCATTAAGAGGTCCATTAAGTGTAAACAAACACCACCTAAGTCTAAACCAGTTAAAAAGCCATTTTTCCAGTGTTAAAATATATTAAAAAAAATCTTAGAATTAATTATTATGATATTTTTGAATTGAATGGCATGCTTACTCGCGGTGGTAAAAGATATTTATCACATTTGTTGATGATTGCAGTAGATTTATGTATACTTGTTTATTAAGATCAAAAGATGAAGCATTTAATATTTTTAAGAAACATACGACTGAAGTTGAAAATCAATTAAATAAGAAAATTAAGATTCTTCGATCTGATTGGGGTGAAGAATATTTTGTGCTTGAATTTCGTGAAAAATATGGTATCATTCATTAAATTACAACACCTATAAAATAGGTTAGCTAAAAGGAAGAATATATTTTTGATTGAAATGGTTAATTGTATACTTAATGAAAAATTACCAATTAATTTGTGGGGTGAAGCATTACTTATTGCAAGTTATATTCACAATAAGGTAACATCTAAGAGAAGTAATATTAGTCCTTATGAATTATAGAAAGAAAGAAAACCAAACTTAGATTATCAAAAAGTTTAGGGTGCTTAGCATATTGGCGTAGTTTGGAAGATCACTTAAATTCAAGCTGTCTTAAATCCAACCTTGTTATTAATGTGCTAACAATGCAAATTAGAATTCTCTAGGATGAAATTATAAATCTGACATTGCTTAAGTGGCCAGTGTTACCTGCCTTTTTGTTTGACCTTGCTACCTGCAAGAAATTCCACAACACCATTTCCATTCTAGTTTTCACTGATAAAAAAATATTGGAAAACTAAACAAAATTTGTGATCTCTCTAACCATAATAAATACTTCTAAACAAAGAATCCACAACCAAACTGGAAACAATCGATCTTCACTCTATAAAAAGAAATAAAGGGAATAAAAGGAGAAACAAGAAATTAAAAAAGACAAAGTAAGCTAAAAGAGCACATGCCACTCTCCATCAAAACATAATTTATATCCCTTAATCAAAATTTCTTAGTAAAAATCGCCATGTCACCAAGAGAATGACTTAGGTATAGAGTTTATTTCATCTCAATCCGTTGTTTTCTTGATTGAAAGAGATAGAAATAATACTACTTTAAATAAAATTCCTATGGTGCTAAATTTATAAGGTGATCCTAAGACATTTAGTGGGGCTATGTCACCAAGAGATGTTCCTTTTTTGGAAAGAAGTAGTAAATGATGAAATAAACTCAATATTGTATAACAACACTTGGATGTTGGTCGACTTACCCAAAAGTTCAAAACCTATTGAGTGTAAGTGGATATTTAGGAAAAAGTATAATATTGATGGCTCTATTCAAGACTTCAAGGTTAGATTAACAGCTAAAGGTTTTAGCCAAGAGGAAGGGATTGATTATTTTGATACTTATACACATGTTGCACGTATTACTTTAATTAGAATTTGCATTGCATTGGCATTTATACATCATTTGTATATTCATCAAATAGATGTTAAAATATTTTTTAAATGGGGATTTAAATGAAAAGGTTTATATGGAGCAATCTGAAAGGTTTGTTTTTCCAAGAAATGAAAAAAAAACTGTGTAAATTAGTTAAGTCATTATATAGATTAAAATAAGCACCTAAGCAATGACATGAAAAGTTTGATTCTATCATATTATCTTTTGGCTTTGTACACAATAGTGTTGATAAGTGTATTTATTCTAAATTCACTAAAGATCGTGGAGTGTTAATTTGTTTGTATGTTGATGATATGTTAATTATTGGAACTAATATGATTGGTGTGAATGAAACTAAGAAGTGTTTGTCATCTAGTTTAAAATGAAATACTTTGGTGAAGTAGATAGTATATTAGGCATTAAGGTTAGAAAGCATAGTGGGGGTTATGCTTTGTGCCAATCTCATTACATTGAGAAGATTCTAAATAAATTTCAGCACCTTAATGTTAAAGAGTTTAATACTCATTTTCATACAAACGTTAAATTAGTAAATAACTATGGTAGAATTGTAGCACAACTTGAGGATGCTAGTGCTATTGGTTCTTTAATATATTCCATGCATTGCACTAGACCTAATATTGCATTTTCTCTATGTAAACTTAGTAAGTATACTAGTAATCCTACCGTAGAACATTGGAAAGTCATTGACATAATCTTTGGTTATCTTAAGAAAACCATAGGTTTGGGATTGTTCTACAGTGATTAACCGACTATATTAGAAGGATACACCGATACGAGTTGGATTACCAATGTTAGAATAATAAATCCACTTTCAAATGGGTCTTTACCCTTGGTGAAAGGGTTGTTTCTTGGGCGAGCAAGAAACAGACTTGTATTTCTCACTCAATAATAGAATATGAATTTATAGCTTTGGTAGTAACGGGGAAAGAGGCATAATGGATACATAATTTATTGTTGGATATAAATTTGTGGCCACATCTTATGCCTCCTATTTCTACTCACTATGACAATGAAAAATCCCTGTCAAGAGCTTATAATAGTACATATAATGGTAAGTCAAGATATATCAGTCTAAAATATGATTATATGAGACAAGTGATACAAGATAGTGTCATCACAATTGTTTATATGAAGTCAAGTAAAAACTTGGTTGATCTTCTCACTAAAACTCTCTCTAAAGAGTTGGTGAGAATGACATCAATTGAAATGGGGTTGAAATCTTAAAAAAGAATCACTAATAATGGAAACCCTATTTTATTCTAGCATTTCACTAGTTATAAAGATTAGTGGGTAAAAGTAATTTACTGATAAGGGATTGTTTAATACTCACAAATTGTTAACGCATAAGTGGTCAGACCATGATCCTCTCAATTCTCTATTTGAGAATTTAAATGAATGTCAAGTTCATGGTGAGATTGAAAGTCATCAAGGAAAATTTAATTTAAATATTCTCCATTTAATGATGTGACATTTAATCTCATTATAAAATTGACTCATTTTCAATTCTCAAATGGAGAGAATCATTATCCTAAGTGGTCAGTATTGTCCATTACTTTTTGTATAGGATGAATTATACTTTTAATAAAGTCTATTACAGAATTATATCGTGTTTTAGTAGCAAAAACACATTGTAGACTTCACATATGTGAACTTAGAAGTGGTATCGCTTTCTTAAGAGAGTTTTAAGGTTTACTATCGAGATAGTTCATGAATCAGGATCAAGCATAATGCCATAATCGTGCTAAGCAATAAATAGAATTTCTCACTGAAAAAAGAGGGTGATATATGTATGGTACATCCGACTCTATAATAAAGAGTATCTAATTTAATGCTAAGACAATTAGAGACTTTTATGGAGTCTTGGAGTACTTATACTAAGTAAAAATTTAAATTGAAAGATATCTTTATACATGTATATCAATCTCATAGCACTTTGACTGTAAATCTTATGAAATATATATCAACAAAGAAAGTACTTTGTTTTTTCAAACAAAAGTAAGAGATTGCTAGTGTTTTGTTTGAAAATCAAATATCGTAGTTAACTACACCAAGTGGTAGTCAACTATCACATCTTATGGTGTATTGGAAAAAGTGACATAAGTTTTTGGTAGTCGACTACTATAAGTAGTAGTTGACTACACACCTAATGCAATGGATTATAAAAGTGACAGGAACTTTCGGTAGTTAGGTAGTCGACTACATGCTCGATTTTTAGATAAAATCGCAAACAAAAAATTTGGATAGTCGACCATGAACCTGTTAATTTTCAACGGTCATTTTTTTCAAAGAGTTGTGTTTTTGGCTCATATCACTGCGTGGTTCTACTTGATTGATTGTCATTGGCATCATAGTTGGTAAAAATTTTCATTTTGTTGATTAGTAACTTCACATCATTTTTTGAACAGATTAGGCTTTTCATGAGAATTGCATAAGATGTGATGAGCTGCGTATTGTCACGACTGGGAGTATAATTCTCAAGTGCAATAATGATATTCCTCAATACACTTTGTGTATTGATGAACTTTCACAGGTGTGATTTCAAGAACACCACCTTTAGCTTAGTTGCACAATGCAGACCTCTTTAATTATCAACATATGGATCTCACTTCATGAGTTGGACTCTCGGGTATGTAAGGAGTAAACAATGGCGCATTAAGTCGAGTAAACGGTTTCCTTCTTATCTCCTAGAATCATGTTCTTAAAGAAACGGAAGGCGAGTTCAGTGAGACAAGGGCTACATTGTTTAGGAATTGGAGTAATTTGAAATAACTCATGAAGGATGGAAAAAAGGATTTGGTTTTCCATTAGTATAATGTCGCACCTCAAATCAAAGAGCATTCCAGGTGTGCTGAATAGAGGATCATTGCAGTGTCTTAGACCCTTTACAGAATACTTGAAGAAGAGCTCAATGATGAAACACCCATCAACAATCATCATCTGCACAAATTCATCGCTTGTGAGAATTGATCTCTTCTCCATAACATAACCACGATTTATGCTCTAGCTTTCTTAGTGCCTTCACAGAACTATCAAGAGTTGCTTCTAAATTTGGCGTTCGATCGAGAAGTGCATATAAATAGCGCCGCTTATGATCTTTTATGGCTTTCAGATTTTCTTTTACCGTGTTGGAAAAGACCAATGGAGACTTTGTCAGGGCTATAGGCCTTTTTATTCCCTTGTGAAGTTCTTCATTGACTCTGCAGATACAGCTTGAAGTAGATATAGTTTCCATTTTATTGCATATACAATTATAAGCTTGTGAAATTTCTACTGTATTGTAACAAGATTTGAAAAAGATAATTAAATAGAAATAGTAAAACAGTAATAAAAACAAAATATATAAGATTTACATGGTTCGATTGATTAAACTGAATACAAAAAATTCGTATAAACAGTGTCTTACAAACCCTAATAAATGCTTTTATAAATAAACTACAAAACGAGTAAATTTTTTTTGCCTTCCAGCAAAGTCCCCAAACCATCTCAAGAAATTACAGGCTGAGCTGATAGACATCTCAATATCCTATCTGTGACTGTCCCTTTGGTCGATCAATGTTTTCCATCTCTTAAATCTGGAGATTGGTTTTGCTCTAGTTTTCTTACAAGTTCAATTTGAGTAACCTGCAAAATAAAGGAAGCCTTTTTTACTAATTCTTTTCCAGTAGTTCAATTTTGATTAAGAAACTAATCAAGGCTTCTGCATTTTTTTTTGTTACATTAATGGGAGAAAATTTAATGAAAGAAATGAGATATTTCTTTAAGAGCACAATGACCCCATAAACACCTACAAATTACAATCCAATGCCATAGTAATCTTCAAGAGCACAAGTGAACGAGCGAGTGACCCACGCAAAAACCCGCAAAGAGGAAAGCGATCCAAAACGAGAATACAAAATTGTATTTACCTGCTTTTGTTGTTTCTGTTTACAGTATTCCAAAAACAAAACAAAAAAAAAAAAGAAAGAAAAGGAAAAAGAAACAAACACTCTTCACTTCATTTCATTTCCTGAAGATCATTCATGTTCTACGATCCATCAAAACCCTAGCCACAAACTACTCTCTATCAAAAACGACCAAAGAAAATGGCGTTTTGGTGGCCATTGATCGTCCTGGTGTTCGCTTACATGATCTGCCGATTCCTCTTAATGCTCATTCCTGCCAATGTGCCTTCTATCGACGTCGATGCCTCTGATGGTACTTCTCTGTCGATATATTTGTAAATATGTTTATACATATATATGTGTGCCTTTTGCTTAATTTATTGTGGTTTAAATTTGTGACAGTGAATCAGACGCAGGAGAACAGCTTCATATACGTGAGTTTCTTCTGTTGATTGGTTGTATTTTGATTAGGTTTCGTCATTTTGAGTATTTTTTGTTGCTTTTTTTGGTTTTAGATTATAATGTGTTTGTGGATTTGATTTTGTGTTCATAAATTGCTTTTTGGACAGTGAATTAGTGTAGAGTGAATATGGAAATTGTTTCTCTTCTTGAGAGTGTTTCAGTTAAATAAACAGATTCAAATATACACACACACACACACACACACACACAGAGACACAGATATATATATATATATATATATATATATATATATATATATATATATAACATAGTTAAAAATTTTGGCTTGAAAAAGAATTAAATCTTGCTGGAATTGATTCACTGTTGTGTCCTGTTTTAATCTCAGCACGTTTTTGTTTTTAAGTCTTTTTTTTCAAAGGATTGGTGCTTCAAATTAATGGTAATGGTAGTTTACCAATGCCAACCAAACGATGTAGTAATTAGTTCCAGTGTTTCCTTAACACAAAGTTTCTAAGATTACTTGGCAGAATACTAAGAATCTAAAACTTATACCGTTTTCCTTGTGGAATCACTGTTCAGATACCTCCAAGGGGAAGGTCACAACAGTCAGACGAAAAAATTAAGTGCTATGAGCCTGCGACTATGAACTTCTTGGGATATTTTCCTGCATTGTCACCTGCTGAGGTTAGTGATGTTGATGATGTACTCAATAGGATTTAATGTTCTGTTTTATCTGCTGAGTATTCGTATTAGTGTCCTGCATTTAAAGTGACAGATCAGATTCTTTCCCTAGTACTTAATCAGTGGCTTTTCTACTTATTTAGTAAAGAGATAGTCATGAGCCATGGCAAAGAAATCTTCTGTATTCATTCTCTAGCTTTAAAATTGCTGTACAAATATGTTTGATCTGATTTTACATCTTTTTTGTTGAATTGGCATGGATCTTCTTTTTAATTGATATTTTGGTGCTTTGGTAATTAATAGTCTCATTGCGTGTCATTTCTCAGTTTATTTTATGGTATAACTGGAAGGAGGAACTTTGAGTATTTCTGGGCTTTCAAATCAATGAATTGTGGTCTACTGGGTGTTATTGTTGTTCCGGTGTTGCAACAAGCTAAAATATTTTTTATTTTCTTTCTTCTCTCTGTAGATGGTTGTTCCTCTTTACATTGAGGTGTCATTTCCTGGGAAGTTTTGTTAACCATGGATGAATGTAGATCCCATGATTTCATCCATGTACTTATGCCTGTTTTGTGGCTACTGACTTCAACTACTATCTAAATATATTTGCTCAGGTCAGGGACCGTGTCACACAGGCAAGGAAGGCTCAGAAAATATGGGCAAAAAGTAGCTTCAAGCAGAGACGTCAGTTCTTGCGGATACTTCTGAAGTATATCATTGAACATCAAGAGCTTATATGCGAGTAAGGATTCTGTTCTTTCATGGATTGGGTTTCACTGCAACTGGTCGCTTCTTCTTACCTTTCTCTCTGATGCTAGAACATTAGCTAACGAGTTGTGCTTATAAAAAAAATTATCATTATTTTGATCAGAATCTCTTCACGCGATACTGGAAAGACTATGGTAGATGCGTGTTTGGGAGAAATAATGACAACATGTGAGAAGATTACTTGGCTTCTTTCGGAGGGTGAGCGGTGGCTAAAGCCTGAATATCGGTACCCCCCTTCCTTCTCTTATTTCTATTTTTTATTAACTCCACCTAATCTATAAACATATAAATCACAATCTTGTTTTCAATCATAGAACAGGTGCAATGCAATTTCAGTTATCAATTCTGTTGGCACTTCTATTACTTATGGTCAACCTTGTGAATGATATATGTTAGCTTGCTTTGTTCTATCACCATGGCATTGTAATTACTTATATTTTTTAAAAGAATTGAATATTTATCAAGTAAATGGTACAATATCGAGGTTCAGTTCTATTCATTGGTACTGCTTTTTATAGTCTAATTCTCTGTGATGCCTGCAGATCTTCTGGAAGATCGATGCTCCACAAGAAATCCAAAGTAGAGTTCCACCCCCGTGGCGTTATAGGTGCCATTGTTTCATGGAATTATCCTTTCCATAATATTTTTAATCCAATGCTGGCTGCAGTCTTTTCAGGAAATAGCGCTGTGATTAAGGTATTTAACATCAGAATACCTACAAATCTTTTTTGTCACTTATAGTTCCTTGTATCTTTGTTAGAAACCAACTTTGCTGCGTTTTTATCTCATTCATTTTTGCTGAAAGTGTCTAAATATCTTTAAGGTCTTTGTTTGACATCCCATATCCATATTAGCCATTAGGCATGTGCCTGTTTACTACATTTATGCCTTGATGGACCATTAAGATGTACTTTCATGACCGACTTACAAATCAAATAATTTTCTTCAAACTTGGTGATTCTATTTGAAGGATTGATGTTTAATCTATTAGATTTTTTTGATAAGATGTTTAATCTATTAGTTGGCGGAGAACTTTGTTCTTGTAAGTGTAGGTTTCAGAGCATGCAAGTTGGTCTGGATGTTTATACTTTCGCATAATCCAAGCAGCTCTTGCTGCTGTTGAAGCTCCTGAAAATCTCGTTGACGTGATTACAGGGTATGCTTTTTTCATCTGAGTTTTATCTATTCACCATGGTCGTTTTTAATTTACCTGTGACATTGTTTTCTTCTTAGGTTTGCTGAGACAGGAGAAGCACTGGTATCTTCTGTTGATAAAATCATATTTGTTGGATCACCAGGTGTGGGCAAGATGGTATGATCTAGGCTAACTAATCAGATTTCTTTTTCTTTTTGGTTTCTTTATTTATATAATTCCTGAACCAGATTGTCACTTCCATTCTATTTGGTCTTGATTTTATTGCTATAGCTTGCAATGTGTAAGCATGTCAAGTTTTTAGTAGACGGAGTGTATTACAAACTCTAAAAATCATGTTAGCTTGTGAATACACATGCACACACACAAACAGGAGTCTGTGGGAGATGGAACAAACATACTTCTTTGTCATCACCTTTTCTGTTTTTCGTTCTAATTTGCTCCCCACTCCTAACTCCTCTCATGTTAGAAGAGATATCTTGTGTCTGCTCATACGACTGAAAAAGCTCACTCCATTCTATCCCTTTGTCTCGTTTTAGACTGGCATGTCTGTTGTTCCTGCAGGTAATAAGAGATGCTGCAGAGACACTTATACCAGTTACGCTTGAGCTTGGTGGGAAAGATGCATTTATTGTGTGTGAAGATGTAGACGTCTCTCATGTACGAAAACTTCTGCCTGTTCTGATGTTTATTATGCTTTGGCATAAATTGTTAACCAATACTTCTGAATAAATTAAATGAGTGTCGTGATGAGGGACTGTTCTACATGTCATAGGTTGCTCAAATTGCTGTCAGGGCTGCTCTTCAATCAAGCGGGCAGAATTGTGCTGGGGCTGAGAGATTTTATGTTCACAGAGACATTTATACTTCATTTGTCAGTCAAATAACGAAAATCATACAGTCCGTCTCAGCTGTAAGTATGTCACCTTTGATGATTTTTTTGCCTGTGTTCAACTTTGTCTTCATTTCACGAGTTTAAATACTTTTACCAGCTATTGCCTATTCCCTTAAAGTTAATTTGACTTTTATGTAATTGCTACAAAAGTAACATTTGCTGTGTCTGCTGAATAACTGGTGTTCTTTCGGGGAACCAGTGATCTTACGGTATTCCCTGATTGTTTTCCGAGTTCCAAATTTCCAACTTTTGCTGACATGGAACTAAACTAATGATTGTAGTCAAGAAGAGCATCTGTGCTTCTATGATGGATTAGCATAGACCATCCTGTTTTTATACTCTCCTAGGTTTTAACAAATTTTCCTTCTATTAAAATTAGAATTTTATTATATTACAGGGCCCACCACTGACTGGAAGGTATGATATGGGTGCTATATGCTTGCAAGAGCATTCTGATAAACTTCAAAACCTTGTAAATGATGCCTTAGACAAAGGAGCAGAAATTGTTGCTCGTGGAAGTTTTGGCCATTTAGGTGAAGATGCAGTCGATCAGTATTTCCCCCCTACCGTGCTTGTAAATGTAAACCACACTATGAAGTTGATGCAAGAAGAGGTATAAAATTCTTTCTGCTCTTATCAAAAATAAAATCCTTTCTGCTTTGTTCCAAATGGCATTTGACATGAGCTCCCTTTAGTCATTACGTTTGAAATGTGAACAGTCACTTATGTAGACTGGAGATTACTATTTTAAGAACATCTTAAAAGACGTCATTTTGATTTGTTTACTACTGTGGAAGTGGTTTTTATATTCTGCATCTCATATGGAAGATAATATTGAAGAAATTAAAACGCTAATGGATGTCTTCTATTCTTTACATGGACTAATGCCCCCGCTAAATTTATATGAAATACGTGGCAAGCAGGCTTTTGGACCAATCATGCCAATAATGAAATTTAGCACTGATGAAGAGGCTGTCAAGCTTGCGAATGACTCGAGATATGGGCTTGGTTGTGCTGTTTTTTCTGGCAGCCAGCGTCGTGCCAAAGAGATAGCTTCCCAGATCCACTGTGGAGTTGCTGCAATTAATGACTTTGCATCAAATTATATGTGTCAGGTAATCTTTCTTTTTTCTTGTTTTTTTTTTTTTTTTTCTAACAGGTAGGCATATGCTTTGGTTGTTTGAGTTGCGTATGTTAAAGTTATGCCCGAGATTTCCCTGCTTGAAAGAGAACCAATGAAAGACTGGCTATTTACTTGTGGCCAAGCGCAAATGTATTAGGAGGGCTTTTGATTCCTTACAGGATAGGTGCCTTAACACTTAAAATCTGTCTCAATGGTAACTTTTATGTACACAAGGAAGAGATTATAGATTTAATAGAATTCTTGTATTGTAAATAATTCCTTTTGTATTAATGGGTTAGCACTCCTTGGTCCCTTACACAGTTTATGTATCCAAAAAAAAAAAATTGCTTGCTAGCTTACTAATTGACTGAAAAGAATTAAGTAGATAAATATTTCTGAAGGAATGTTGTTACTAATAAATGAAACCATGAGGAATGTAAGTTGTTTTCCTTCTTTGGTTGAAACAGATATTGGCATCCTTCACCAAAAATTTCAATGTTCTAAAATTGTTGATTGGGCAATTTTTAGTCATCTCTTATGCTGTGGTTTAATCTCAACATCAGGCTAGCTGTAAGTGGACTTTCAGTTGACTCAGGTTATTTTTATTAATACTAAAGATGTCTCTTTATTCTCCAGTCATTGCCATTTGGTGGTGTAAAAGATAGTGGATTTGGACGGTTTGGTGGTGTAGAAGGATTGCGAGCTTGCTGTCTTGTAAAATCCGTTGTTGAGGATAGGTGGTGGCCGTATGTCAAAACCAAGATACCAAAGCCTATTCAGGTAAGCTTCAAAAACTTTATTAGCTGAAAAAAAGTCTTAAGCTTTGAAAACTTTACCACCTAATTATGAATGCTTCTTTAATTTACTGACTGGTTTTTGGTTTGCTAATCATAGTATCCCATAGCCGAGAATGGATTCGAATTTCAGGAGGCACTCGTACAAGCACTTTATGGCTTGAACATATGGGACCGTTTGCGAGCATTGGTTAGTGTTTTGAAGAAATGACTGAGCTGACGTGTGAAGTTTTTGCAACAGTGTCAGTTTATATTTTGAGGATTGTAGGGTTGACCATTCTTCCCCCTCTCTCTTCCCCCTTTTCCTTTTGTTAAATGGATCTCTAATTGATGCTCGGCGTCTGTAATTCCTCGTGATTTTGCTTGCCTCGATTTAGTTGCTAAAATAGGGATACAACATTCCGTTCCTACCGCTGACTTTCAAATTCTCAAGATAAACTTCTCATTAAAGTAAATTTCGAATCTTTGCATTTATGATATGGCTGACATCAATCCATAATTCTTTACTAGGCTTTTTCACAATGCTTGGAAAGCTTATTAAGTAGTAATTATTATATCAAAAGCTTGAAGATTTTATTTATTCTAAGCATAAATCATCTCTTTACGTAACATTATAACGAATTGTAGAAGCAGGATATTTTCCATACTAATCCACAGCCTTCCGGATCAAGTACCCATCCATAAAATGTGGCCAATATAATATTATTCGCACTTCATAGCACGAGTGATCTCCCAAGATACTGCATCTGTCTCTGCAGTTGGGCTGTTGCTGAAACCACAACTCTGCCTCTTACAATTCACCAATGCAACAATGAATCTGTCATTCTCTAGTGAAGAAGGGTACATAAATTGTTCATCCTGAAATACAGGTCAAAATAAAAGCTCAGGTTAGAAGTTTGTGTGTCAGAAAACATGTTATCTGATTATTGACGTTCCAACGTTCAGTCAAACAAATCCGATTCCACATCTTGGAATGGCTTAATATTTTCACGAGCACAAACTTGAAATATTGCAGTGATGTCCTGGGTTTTCCATGCCATCAGAAGGTTTTTTTTTATAAAAAAAAAATGATAGACAAGAAGAAGACTGTCCGTTGGAAAACCAAAGGTCATTAAGGCAACCAAAAAGGACAAAAAAAAAGAAAATGAGCTGATTGGAATACTAGTACGACAGAGTATATCGTGTAAAACTTCGGCAACAATTACAAAATAAGTTCATTAATCTTGTGAAGTTATACTGAGTTCATCTGATTGTGAGTTGGTAAATCTTTTTATTTATTTATAAATGTGAGTTGATAATATTTTAATCAGAAATATTCCCTAACATTAGAAGTAATTAAAGCGCTTGTCAAAAACTAGAAAACGCCATCAAGGATTACCTCGGGCAGCTCATAGAATTCATCAGGTGATATTTGCAGCAACTCTGTAGCAGTTTGGCCAGTACACCATGCAAAAACTTTGGCATTGTCATCCGCAAGAGTGATCTTAAGGAGGAAAGTGCGCACAACTTCTGCATTACAGTTATAATGACAGAAGCCGCATTCAAGACCCCCACTAGGCGTCTTATTGACAAAATGACCACAAACAGCATGTGAAAACCTCGTACTGACATGCCAATGATCAATTTGATCAAGTCGAACTCGACATACCTGTATAAATGATTGGCAAAAGAATAAGAGATTAGCAAACACAAAGTTATATCACTGACATCAGGCATAAAATTCCTCAGAAGAATAGAAAAAAGGAAAGCCAAGATAGTTTGTCATATTATAATAACCAGTTACCATACAAATATGGAGAAAAAAAGAAGATGAAAGAGATTCCGTGCCATAAGCTTGCATTACAATGACAACATGTTCACTTCATCTGCTTCTTACTTTTCCTTTTGACTAGGTAGGTGGAAAGTGTGTGACTCAGCTGTCAGCAAATTTATCATCCATTAAAATTTCAAGAAGACAGCAAGCTATGCCAGCCATTTCTTTCACTATTCTAACAAACTATTTTGCAACACAAGGTCATGTTAAATTATCTTAATTTGCTCATAAGTGCAGAGAACAAAAATTTAGTCAATTAACAATTGATAGCACAAAAACACAAATCATATGGAAACACCATTCATGTAAAAAACTATATTAAGAAAATATCCATAAGAAATCCATACATGCATACTGCTAGTCTGGCTGGATAGGTTAGAAAGGCATGATGACATATGGAGACAGGATGAATTTAGCAGTGCTGGCAAGCAACTAACATTGACGAAAAAGGCTCTGCTATCCTTCTCAAACCAAGAGACTTCAAAGCTGTCAAGCAAATTAAACAACCACATGATGAGGTGTTCTGGTGGAACACTCTTAAAGAAGCCATAATTCAGAAATTAAAAAAAAAAAAAAATCAGCCAAACATAAGTATTCACTGGAAAGCAGGGATAATTGTCAAAATATACTCACTGATTCTGTTTCGTCTTAAAGCATTTCAATCCAGATATATACACTACGTGACCAAGGCCTAATCTTCCCAGTGACCTGAGAAATATATATTTCTAAACAGTAAATATGTAGAGAAGCATTTAAACTTTACAATTTGTGGAGGCAATCAATGTGACAGTTCAATAAAATTTCAATACCATGATCTGGAAAAATGTAGCTTTGCCCATATTGCTCCAGTTGAATCCTCAATTTTCAAAGAAAAGATCACTTCTGCAGTATTTCTTTCACAAAAAATGTCTCTCACAGCACCATAGAGGCTGATGCCGGTCATCTTGTCACGAAGGTCAACTACAAGTGACTGCAGAACTTCGAACAAAGAGAAAAATTAGTACAGTAATGCTAAATTCAGTGCAGCGAAGCAGCAACAAAGATAGCATGTAGAGTTCTAATATGCAAGTACATTCCAGAACAAAAGAATCTGATAGAATGGAGAAGAGATCAATGAATCAGTAACACAGATGGTACACTCACCCGGAAAGGATAATTACTGAAGTCAATGGACCCTTGAGAATCACAGGGCAATGTCACTTGAGAAACTCTGGGGCCCTGACTAGGATCTACCACACTAAGTAGCTTTGATCCTTGATATTGATTTTGGGTCAATGGTACATGTACCTGAAGAAAAAAAGTTGTTCACTACATATTCTAAATGGATTGATTTCTGGAATAGAAAAATTCATGACTTACTTGTTCCTCGTGTTGAATGAAAGGCACTAGATATAATTGTGTCGCGCTACCATATTCAAGGCAGAGGTCATCATTCGTTTCAATGGAACTTTCTACTGAACTAGCAATATATGGCCTATCAAGTGCAAGCATACTTCCAACACTAAAAAGGGGTGGGGGTGGAAGGACATTATGAACACAAATGGAAGAGAAAGCAATTTCGTCAAGGGTCAAAGCATCCAGTGAAAGAGTTTACCTGAAAAGATTTGCCAGGAGAACCTGCTCCCCCCACAAGAAAAAGTTTAGCCTGACACCATCATTATCAACAAGAACGATTTGCTTCCTCTGTAAACTACCAAACTTTCCATGAATTTCCAGTGAACCAATAGATTCAATCCTACATATAAAATAGGAAACCAGAAAGGGTAAAGAATAAAGACATTTTCGGTTCCATAAAAAAAGAGATATTTTAAGTACTATTTAACAGAAGATCTAAGCATAGCCAAAAATCATTTCTGAGCATCTCTAGTTCTGAACCCTGTATTCTAGTACGTCTTTATTCATATATAAATTTTTTTGATCGGAAATTTATTGGATCACTGCATCCAACTCTCAATTAAACAAATAATAAGAAATCAATTTTTCCTATTCTTTCAAAGACTCGGCAATTGCTTTAGAAAATGATTATCCAAAGCAAATTAGAAGGTATGAAGTCAAAACCAATTTTGCAACAGCACTTAGAAGAAGGTTGGGTTTTATATTTCACTAGAAAATATGTACGAAATAGTTATATCTCACCTTGCATACAATGAGTAAGAAGCACCATTGCTGACACCATCAAGAGAAATGGAAGAGAAAGAATCTGAACAAAACTGAGCCCCTATCAGAATCGCATCATCATCCTGATCCTGCAATATAGGAAATGAAATCACAACCATTACAACGAAAAGAAGAGACCTGATATTCTGATTACATATACTATAAATGCCAGAAGCAAGGAATTAGCCCAGAGGTTGGGCCTTTTTCAAAATTGACATGCTTTATTCTTATATTTCATGGAACTCAAAGCTGAAGTGAAAATATGACTGAGGCAACTTAGACAGTTACCTCATCTAGCAATATCACAAGATATTCTGTTGGCAGAAGCCGTGGACTGCCAGATCCTTCATTGGCAGTTCGAAGATAGCATCCTGTGAGGAAAATCTCCCTCCCTTTTCTCAAAATCCCATTCTGCGGATCCACTAAATCATAGTATCTACCAAAGAAAAATGTCACAAACTTATCAGTACTGTGAGTTCAAACTTCAAAAATACGGAAAATTAACACGAAACAAAATCATATATTACAAGCTGATATATGAAGTTCAGGATCCACTGAGCCATAGAAACAAGCCATCAACCATGGACAATGTTGAAAACTTATTAGCAACATAAATTCGAACTTAAAATATATGCAAATATAAAGCAAACACGCAACACATACTAGAACCAAGTGAGCAGTTTCAATTTCAGTGTGGTTTGGCAATTCCCTGGCAAATGAAGCTTACCTACGATGGAGATAAAGATCGATGGTATTGGAGCTCCAAAAGTCCCCCAAAGTAAGCATGTAGATGTTTGTTCCTGAAGTGAAAATTATGTTGTTAATGAAAACATAACATACAATAGAAGATATTAGAATAGAAGCCCTAATATCATTATTCATAGGTACCTGGGAGAACAAAAGCATCGACAATAACAGATTCCAAAACACTATTTAAGGACAAGAAATTTTTCTCATATATAGAGTCGATCATGACAGTATTTGGAAGCTTCATTCTCCGATGATTCTTTCTCAACTGATTTATACATTCCGGCCTCTTCTTTGGAGCACCTACTCTGTGTTGCTCGTTCCATGCCTTCAAAGTCAACATAAATAAACACCTATTGTTATCAATAGAACTTGATCGATAAACCTTCAGGAAAATTTGCGTTAGTAAACTTACAAAATCCTAATTATTTGGCTTCTTCGTCTAAAATTTCTAGAACTTCAAAAGTTCAATATAGTAAAGTTTTGATTTCTTTTCATTTCCTGTAATTCCTCAGCAACAAACAGAGGATAAGTTGAGGTTCTAAGTTAGAGGTACATGAGTTAGATCATGGAGTAAAATCAATTGGCATAAAATAACGGCAAAGAAAAATAATTTCAACCATAAATGAATAAAGCCCCAATTCCTTTATTTATTCTATGTTTCTTTTAGGAAAAATGATGATGAGGTCAAACTGATATCGTTTTCTACAACTTTAAAAGGTTGAAATTTTTTATTTTCTCTTTGTTTGCTACATTTTCTCAGAAACAAAACGGAGTCAAGAATATAAGCACCTGAGAGAGATCGGAGAGTAAAATCGCGGCAGTAACACCACTAGAATAAGAGGTACAGGTCTTGAGGATCCGGGACGTGACCCAGCTCCACCCGGGCCTACCGGTCTCTGCTCCATTTCCATTTGGATATTTTTCTTCTTCATCGTCTTCGGGTGCCATCACCGACCTCGCATACTCGATGAATGCAAGAAACGGATCTTCCTCTTGTTGGTGATCTATCTCCATGAGCAAGTCTTCGTTTGCCATTTGCATTGACTCACTTCCGTGACTCACTGAGTTGCGATCGAAACCCTAGACTTCCTCTGACTGCGATGGCGGGTTTTTAATTCGGGAGGAAAATTGAACACTGTACATTTGTATAGTGATATCTTTTGGCGCGGCTTTTGAAACCTGGAGATTAGGGCTGCAGTGTTGGGCAGGATGGGCCTTCGTATAAAATGTTTGGGCTGAGGGCTGGGTCTCCCATATATAGTTTGGGTTGAGGCCTTTTTTATTTTTATTTTACGGAAGATAGGAAATGTTTAGGTAAAGCACGCTTAGAATGACATCACCAAAATTACTCGATATTTACTTCTTGGGCTGCAAGTGAACTAAACATTCGTGAACAAGCTCGTGTTTGAAATCGCTAACAGTTTGTTTATATTCATTTAATAAGATCATTAACCGAATTTAAACAATAATTTGTTGACAATTGAGAGTAATTATCTCTAAGTTAGTCTCCGTAATTCAAGCTCTTGATTTATCTCCACTGCTTCTGATTTGTCTCTACTGCTAGCTGTACATATTGACTAGAATCATTAGAATCCGTGTAAATATTTGATTGTATCTCAGTAGTTATAGTTTTCTTATATTAGTCAATTACGGTCCTAAACTACAGGATCTAAAACTGTATACAGCGGCTATTTATACCGATCAAGTTGATGAGAAATAATATGAAATCATTTTCCCTTCTTTTTGACTTAGTATCAGAGCAAGGTTCTCATTGTTCGTTCTATATCATCATAAGCCTAAACTCTCATATACTTACAATATACTTATCACACCATGACTAATGACAAACTTGAATCATCTTCTGTACCAGTTATCCATGTTTAATCAGAAAACCACGGCTTCACACCTAGTGTCATTCTTACCGAAGTCAATTATGATGTCTGGTCCCAAATCGTGGAAATGCAGATTGCAAGACGTGAGAAGCTTGAATATCTTACGAATATAACACCTCCGGAGGTTACCGATGCTTCCTGTGCGAAGTGGTACGCTGAAAATCAAAAGGTCAATGGATGGTTGCTGACTTCTATGTCACTGGAGATTATGAAGCACTATCTTAGACTGCCTACTGCACGTGAAATTTGGACTGCCCTTGCCAAAGCTTTCTATGATGGATCAGATGAATCGCAACTCTTTGCACTGAATCAACGGGCATTCTCTACCAAACATGTTGGTCGCCCTCTTTCCACCTATTATGGTGATCTGGTAGAAATCTTTCAAGAGTTAGATCATCGTGATAGGATTGTCATGAGGGATCCCGAAGATATTATCGTCTATAAAAAATTAGTTAAGAGACTGCGGGTACATATCTTCTTGAATGGGCTAGATGCAGAATTTGAACAAATTCAAGGTGAGATTCTCAGGAAGGATCCTGCACTCGATCTTGAAAAAACTTATGCGTATGTTCGTCGAGCTGCACTGAATGGTGAACCTAAACACTCAGAATCACAAACACATCCGAAACTAGATCGAACATCTGGTCCGCCAAATTATACTACTGACCAAAATCAGTCGTCTGGATCACAAAATCGTAGCTATGAAATGAGAGCTGCACGACCAGAACGTGTGTGTACTTATTGTAGTGAAACTGGACTTACTAAGTCACGGTGCTATGAATTGATTGGGTATATAGAATGGTGGGATCCTGCCAAGGCACCTCACAAATGAAATTCAAAGTCAAATCATCATGCGTCTGTTGCTGTGGTCGAACCTTCCACCAGCACCAGCACTGCAACTCCTGAGGAAGTCTCCTCTTTCATTACTACTTTTGGGAACATTGGTAAGGTTTTTTATACTTCTGTTTTTGTTAGTCATAGTAAATGGATAATTGATTTGGGTGCCATAGACCACATGACCTTTGACAGTAATCATATTCAATCCATCAAATCCTCAGACCAACATATAATGTCCACAACCAATGGTACTCCCTCTCCCATAGTTGGAGAAGGTTCAATTCCCCTTACCAAAAATTTGAATTTGGATTCTGTTCTAGTTGTTCATTCTCTTAATCATAACTTATTATCTGTTGCTCAAATAACCCTCGCTTTGAATTGTATTGTGATTTTTTGGCCTAACCTTTGTGTTTTTAAGGACATCCGGACTCGGAAGACAATTGGTTATGGTACTAGGAGAGGGAAGCTCTATTATCTTGATCTAACGCCGGCAAGCTCAAATCAGTTAGCTCAAGTTTTTTCAGTTGATATGTCTGACAAACTTTAGAATTCAGAAATCTGGTTGTGGCACAGACGTTTAGGTCATGCATCTTTTGGATATTTACAGAAATTGTTTCTAAAGCTTTTTTCTCAATTAACTATTTCAGATTTTAAGTGTGACATTTGTGAACTGGCTAAAAGTCATCGTGTTCCATTTCCCATTAGTATGAATAAAAAGTCTTGTATGTTTTATGGTTATTCACTCTGATGTATGGGGGCGTGCAAATACCTCTTCTTTAAGTGAAGCACGTTGGTTTATTTCATTTATTGATGATCACACTTGCATGACTTGGGTTTGTTTAATGAAATCAAAGAGTGAAGTTAGTTCCCGATTTCAACAATTTCAAAAAATAATAGCCACTCAATATCAATCTAATATTCAGGTTCTTCGTACTGATAATGGTGGCAAATTTATTAATCAAGACTTAAAACAATACTTGAATTTGCATGGCATTGTTCATCAGACGACTTGCCCTAACTCCCCTCAACAAAACAAGGTAGCAAAGTGGAAAAACCATCACCTTCTTGAAGTTGTTCTTGCTTTCTTGTTTGGAGCTCACATGCCTATCAGTTATTAGGGAGAAGCCATCACCGTTGCAGCCGATCTCATTAATCGTGTACCTTCTAGTTCCCTACAATTTTAGACTCCCTTTGATGTCCTCCATAATATTGTTAGTGCTCCTACCATACCAAATCTATCCCTTAAAGTTTTTAGATGTGTAGCCTTTGTGCACGTTCACAAACCCTTGAGAAATAAGTTAGGACCCCTTGCCCTTCGATGTGTATTTGTTGGCTATGCCTTGCATCAAAAAGGGTATCGGTGTTATTACCCCCCTTCTCGAAAGTTTTATGTTACCCTTGATGTGGTCTTTCATGAAGATGATATGTATTATTCTGCCTCCGAGCCTCCACTTCAGGGGGAGAATAGAGATGAAGTGCAGACTTTGCATAATCCTTTGGACAACTTGGATTTTATCAGTTGTGATAATTTGAAAACTAGTGAATGTCCAAGTGATGGTGATACTGTGGATAATAGGGGAGATTATCCAGATGGGCAACATTTGTTGGATGATGAGAATCAAGATCAGATGGAAGTTCAGGATCCAATGGAAATGCCGTCAGTGTCTCAGCTATCTTCCTCTTCTCACAATATACCAGCTAACCAATTGTCTTCTCTAGTCGATTCCATGCCTGAGTCTTAGGTGAATTCTGAATCTGAACCTCACCTAAAAGTGTTACTCGATCGAGTCACAAGAGGGAAACCCAAAGTTAGCTATGAACCTGTTCTCAACTCCAAATCTAAGTATCCTATAAACAACTATGTATCCTACCATAGATTATCAAAGGAAAATAAGGCATTTGTGAATCAATTTTCTGTTGCAGCTATTCCTAACAGTGTGCAAGAAGCTTTGAAAGATCCTAGATGGAGGGAGACGATGAATGAAGAAATGAAGTCCCTTCAAAAGAATTCAACGTGGGAAGTTGTTGACTTGCCTGAAGGGAAGATATCTGTTGGATGTAGGTGGGTCTTCACCATTAAATACAAAGCTGATAGAATCATCGAACGGTTCAAAGCAAGACTTGTCGCCAAGGAATATACTCAAACATACGGAATTGATTATATGGAGACATTCGCACCAGTGGCCAAAATTAATACTATTCATATTCTACTATCTCTAGTAGTGAATCTTAACTGGCCTTTGCACCAGTTCGATGTAAAGAATGCATTTCTGCATGGAGATCTCCAAGAAGAAGTATATATAGAGTTACCTCCGAGCTGTAATTTGCAAACTAAAGGCAATAAACAGGTATGTAGGTTGAGAAAATCCCTATAATGGTTGAAGCAGTCTTCTAGAGCGTGGTTTGGAAGGTTCATGAGCTTTATGAGGTCTTTTGGTTACAAGCAAAGTAATTCAGATCACACTCTCTTCTTGAAACATAATGAAGAACGAATCACAACTCTTATTATGTACGTTGATGATATGATAATAACTGGAAATGATCATGAAGAAAGGAAAGCACTGAAGGAGCATCTTGCCTGTGAGTTTGAAATGAAGGACCATGGTGAATTGAAGTATTTTCTTGGAATTGAAGTGTCAAGATCAAAGAAAGGTATTTTTCTGTCACAACGAAAATATGCCTTAAATTTATTGAAGGAAACTGGTATGACAGCATGTAGTCCAGCTAGCACTCATGGAAGAAAATCTAAAACTAGGTGTGCACCCTAATCAAGTTCCTGCTAACAAGGGTGCTATCAGAAACTAGTTGGAAGATTAATGTATCTTGCACATACTCGGCCTGATTTAGCTTATGCGCTAAGTGTTTTCAGTCAATTCATGCACTCCCCAAGCGAAGAACATATGAATGCTGTCTTCCGTATCTT
This sequence comes from Bretschneidera sinensis, assembly GCA_023935145.1. Taxonomy (NCBI): domain Eukaryota; kingdom Viridiplantae; phylum Streptophyta; class Magnoliopsida; order Brassicales; family Akaniaceae; genus Bretschneidera; species Bretschneidera sinensis. The sequence goes on from CM043699.1 coordinate 97,390,170, forward strand.
ACACTACTTGAAGTCATCTCCAGGAAAAGGAATTTTATTTACAAAATGAGATAGTTTGGATATTAAAGGCTATACAGATGCTGATTGGGCTGGGTCAATTGAGGATAGACGTTCTACATCCGGCTATTTCATGTTTGTAGGAGGAAATCTGGTTACTTGGCGAAGTAAAAAACAAGACGTGGTTGCTAGATCCAGTACTGAGGCCGAATACAGAGGAATGGCTAAGGCAATATGTGAATTGTTGTGGATCAGAAATCTGATGCAAGATTTACATATTAAGCAAGTCAGCCCTATGAAGTTATACTGTGATAACAAGGCAACATGTGATATTGCCGATAATCCAGTTCAACATGATCGAACTAAACATGTTGAGGTTGATAGGCATTTTATCAAGGAGAAACTGGAAGCAAAGTTGATTGAAGTTCCTCATGTTCGATCTCAAGACCAGCTTGCTGATGTGCTGACCAAAGCAGTGTCAAACCAAGCATTTAACGACCATCTCGACAAACTAGTCATGAGCAACATTGACACACCAACTTGAGGGGGAGTGTTGACAATTGGGAGTAATTATCTCTAAGTTGGTCTCCGTAAGTCAAGCTCCTCATTTATCTCTACTGCTTCTAATTTGTCTCTACTGCTAGCTGTACAGATTGACTAGAATCACTAGAATCCTTGTAAATATTTGATTGTATCTCAGTAGTTATAGTTTCCTTATATTAGTCAATTACGGTCCTAAACTACAGGATCTAAAACTGTATATAGCGGCTATTTATACCAATCAAATTGAAGAGAAATAATATGAAAGCATTTTCCTTTCTTTTGACTTAATTTAATGTTCAATTGATAAATAAATAAAACAAAAACAATATGATGCACTACTCTATGTGAACATATTGGTTTATGCATTTATTAAGGATTTTGTTTACTTATTTATATAATCGTTTGTTAATTTTTATGTAGATAAATAAACTAACATAATAAATTATAAATGCTTAATTAACTCTCTAGTTTCTCATTCTTTCTGATCTACGAATTCGGAAACCTTGCTTGTTTGTTTGTTAGAAATTTTTTGGTAACGTGTTTGCTTGTTTATTCACTGTTTTATACTTAAAATTAAAATTTGTGTTCATTTTTAGTTTGTTTAGGTGTTTGATTTTAGTAATTTATTACATTAACAAACTCGAGCTCTTCAAAAGTTGAATGTATCGAACACAAACAACTAAAAAAGGCCTGATTTACGAATGAAAGAGCTCAAAGAAAGCTCTCAAACTAATGAATGAACTTAGAGCACTACTCGGGTTCATTTGGCATGAGTTCTTCATAATCAATCCAAAGCGAAATATGAGTAAAGAAAATAAATAAAAAGACAGAAAATGTGTATATCACTGCACAAGGCAATTTAGCAATGCAGGTCGGAAGCATGTCACACTATCAGAATTCTTGCACAATATGCAAAATCATCAAGGCACTTACAAGCACCATTTACCTCATAAATTAAATTCCAAAATAGCAAGAACGAAAAGAGAATGATGGCCAGAATCGAGGTGAATATGGAATTGACACAATGTTATATTTTCCATTCGTATGGAACTTCTACCTCCTAAACAACGTTAGCTCTCTTACAAAATCAAACCCTTCAACCTTTTAATAATTAATAGTAGTGCTATATGTGTTAGGAATAATTTTTAAAACATATAATAGTAAAAATAATGCTACATATAATTGACATCTCAACACTCGTTACATGCGTGTTGATATGATATTTTACCGGATTTTAGAATCTAACATCTCAACATGCATAACGCGTATATTAATATGTTCTTTAAAGAACCTAACATCACAGCACACGCGTAATGCGTATATTAATATGTTTTTTAAAGAACCTAACATCACAGCACACGCTACACACATGTTGATTTGCTTTTATATTAAATTAAATTAAATTAAAAATACATATATGAATTACTCAATTCTCTCTAGCAACATATGAACATTCTTCTCAAATTCTCTCTTCAAAAAGATTTTATATTTAACAAGAGAATTTGAGTTAGGGGTGTGGAAACGGTCGATTTGGTCGGTTAAAATTTTTAATCAATATCTTTAATCATTTCAACCGAATTAATCTAAGTATTTTGACATTAGCCGACCGAATTAATTTCGATGGGTTAATTGATTAACCGACATTATTTATATAATTAATTTTTTAATTTATTATATATTTAATTTATACTTAAGATTTTTTTTAGTTTTTTATATTTTATATATATTGTATTCATATTTAATATATTATTAATAATAAATATATAATTAATTTCTTAATCAATTAAACGGTCAAACAGTTAAAAAATTTAACTGTTAATTGACTGATTAATCGATACATGTTATTTAATTAATCGATTTTATATATGTTGATGCGAAAATTCTGTTGTCGGGTCGGAGGGTTGAAATGCTTGATCTGCACAAGGGAAAACGGTGATCTAAAAGGTCACTGGAGGAAGAAAAGGGTGGTGCCTTCGAAGACTCTCCGATGTCTTTGTTAGTTTAGGGTTTTAAAAGAGATTGAGAGCAGTTATAGTAGCAGTTTAGTGTTTAGTAATGAATGACTTATCTTTTGCGTACCTTGGACCCATTTTTTTTATACCAATTATTCGTTTAGGGAATCAAATCTGTTATTTGCTCAGAGACGACACGGTTCCTAGAATACCACTTAGGTTGTTGCGCGTAAAAAGTTTGTTAGCGATAATAACCTCATGATGTGTTCTGCCAGTGTCCTTTGCAAACGTTACCATCATAGTAGCCTTATGATTTGTTATGAAGGCTTTTATTATCCACGTAAAGGTAAATTGTCTACATGTCGATAGGTCATTAGAGAATAAAATTTTTCTTACATCAATATCAATTTAATTGATTAATTAAACCATCTTAATTAAATCAGATCAAAATGATGGCTTACTGAAGACCCCTTATTTGACTAATTCGAGTATGCCTGTTCTAAAATGGTCAAAAACACCATAAATGAAGTCCAAATCTTTAAATATATCACACCATCTACGTGTCCACCACTGTCACGGTCCACCACACCACCGTCGAACGGCCATGAATCCAACAAAAACCAAATGAAGCACAGGACCTAAGTACTCGTCTGAGCCTGACCTTCTTATGCAAAAATAGCTAAAACAAACAGCAGGTGTTAGATGAAGTGAGCGCCACGTGTCATATTCATTTATTCACAATAAGAACCCAAATGTTTTCTATTTTAATGTAGTTAGACTTATAGATGAAATGTTTCATAAGAAAGTTAAAAACTATTTAAGAATGCCTGTAAAATGTCATGGAAAAGCACGATGTATCTTGCATTTCATATCTGTTTTTAATTTACTGACTTCTCTGCTTTTATGGTAATGTTCGAGGAGATTTAAGTAATTCTTTTGAAGTAAAAATTATTTTGATCATATTTAAATTCGATGAAATTTGTTCCAAAACAATAATTAACTTACTAATGTTTGAGATTATAAAATTTTATGTTTAAAACATAATTTTTTTCATTGCATTATTGATCTAAGAGATAGATTATAGTGCCCTTATGAAAAAACGTACAAATTATATAGATTACATATCACAAATCAAATCAACGATTTTAATTCGTTATTAAAGAACTTTATTGATAACGTCAATACAAGTATGAGATCCAGAAAATAATATTATAAGTAAAATTTTTAAGATTATCAATAGAATTTTCAACTGATCTATACCATTAAATTTATATTCGAACCGATCAAAAAATACTCTGACCACTACTGACTGCCATGTTGAAGTTTAAAGAAAATCATTGTTCAATCTATCTAGTTTCTTTCTAGTTCAGTCGTTTTATAGCTCAAGTTTCGCATTCCAGTTTAGAGTTCAAGAATGATTTGCAAGAAATTTTCACATGAGTAGACAATGGTGATATCATTCAGACGTTCTTGATTGACATTCAAAACAAATATCATGAGTCTCTCTACAAATAACACAACGGTGTGGTTTGAAAACCAATTTTAAACGGGATTAAAGTAAATATTTTTAGAATTTGTTTTAATTCTACTTAAAATTGATTTCCAAATATTTTTGATAACGATATCGTTTCAAAATAGATTTTATCAAGTTTAAATCAATTTGTTTACATCTCTTTAAAATAAAAAATTATATTTAAGAAATTTAGACAAACTGAATAATTGATGATATTTTCAAATTGTAATTAACCAATTCTATCCCTAAAAAATTGTGGTTAAAACTTTCAAACATGTATATTGAGTTTTCTTTGAACAATATGGCTCATTCAAGAAAGTCAATTTCAATAATATGTCGTTGATGATGTGTTTCTACCGGTAACAAAACTTTTTTATTTTAATTTTTTTTAGATTAGGTTTAAAATCAATGTTATAGATTTATCTTAAACTTCATTAATAATTTTAAAAAATTTCATTAGTAACATCAATATAAATATAGGATTGAAAAAATAATATTATGAAAAAAATTTCTAAAATCACTAATAAATTTTTGGGCAGATATTAGTTTTAGAGCTAAGAAGTGCACTCTTTGTTCTCCAACTGCAACTTAAAGTTAAACTAACAGCTTGGTCAAAACAAAAGCCTACTCTAACAGGACCTCTTATTAAAACATAGCAAAACCCCAGCTTGATCATTAAAATCCGTTCTTTAGCAATTGAAATTCAAACACCTCGAAAGTAGCTGTATAATATCGGGTTTTGAGGACAAAAAGGCCATTATAAATTGGAAGACTACTTTTGAAGAAACGGCTATATATGATGTGATTTGAAATAAGCAAATCAATACAACTAAGTATATGTCCATAATTGATGCATATATGTATTATTATTCCTCTTCACGTCTCTTTCACTTAAAACAACTCTTTTTCCCACATCGAGGAAATGCGTATCAAAGAATAAAACCATTTAAATCACTACTCAATGGTTGATGTCAAAAAAATAGACAAGAAATGTCCTATTTTCAATTGTCCTCAATAGAATACTGTCGATGGTTGGTCTGGATGAAAGAGTCCTTCGATTAAATGGTTTCTTCGAATAGAAAGTGCGTGTATTCTTGCAAAAGAAGACTTTTAGAGTTTTTGTGTACCGAATAAGACCCTCCGATGATTAAGTCAACAAACACTCTTTGAGGTGAATAAAGAAATGATGTGAAGGTGAACGGATATTTGGGAAGAGGGTTTTTGTACTCTAGGGAAGACCCTCCGATGATTAAGTCAGCAAACACTCTTTGAGGTGAATAAATAAATGATGTGGAGGTGGAAGGATATTTGGGAGGATGACAGAACTGGATTAGCTCTCTTTATTCCTAATGTTTTTTCTTATACCTAAGATTCTCTCCGGTTTCTACCTTTTTAGAGGGTGTATGATTGTGTTTTGAGTCTTGCATTTTTCTGGTTTGGCCTAGTTCAGGCTTCTTGCTCTCACTTGTTTATTGGCTTGCTTGGTTATTTTCTCAGTTGGTTCTCCCTATTTTAGTTAAATGGTGGGAATCCCTTTATACAGGCGTTGGTATTCTCCTTGCCCGATTCTCTAGAGTGCAAAACTGTATAGATGAGACTTCTTCGCCTCGAGTTTCACAATAGATGGTCCTTTGTACATGAGGTGGCTTCCTCTTAATTTGTCATATCATTGTCCCAAGAGGGATGGCATACTCTTAATTTTTTATATCATTGTCCCAAGAGGCATGGCTGTACTTACATCACCGCAATAAGTTCGGGTCACTTTGCCGTTTAGGAGTTGTTAACTGGCCATGTGTCAAGTTTCTACTGGATCGTATTATTTTGATCACATCACGTGTCCCTCACTCCCCAAGTGATCTGTTGTAATTCCTTGGAGGAGTAGTTATCTTTTGTCGTTCGTTGTGAATCGAGGCTGGGATTTTGGTTAGGAGCTTTATCCTGAAGTAGACTCTACGTTCAATGTCTTCACGTGGTCGAGGTTGCAATTCTGAATTGGCCCAAAGTAAGGTTGCACAAATTTTGACTCTTGACTTCGATTGGTCATGGTTTGGATCCGAGTTATCTGACCGGGTGTTCTTGTGTTCATGTCAAGGTGCTTTGACATCGATCTGTACTCATCTCTAAGATCTTCGTCGGTCTAAGCCTCAGACTACACCTTGGTGGAAGCGTGATTAGGTTGTAGTTCCTCTTTTACTAGAGTGAATTGTTAAGCTTGGGGGCGTAGTTCTACTTCGGTAGGAACCATGGGGCCGGAATCACTACTCCATTAGGCGGGAGTCACGAGGCATGAACCTTAGTATCTCCACAAGTTGGAAGGAGACGGTTTGTCTTAATATTTCTCTCGAGGTTTATTATTATAAACCGAGGTTCAAACCCAAGAGAAGGGATGAATTGGGTTTCAAAAACTTTGTAACAATTAACTTGCAAGTTTTAAAATAGTTTGATAAACAATGCACACTATCAAATAATATGCTTGTAAATAAAGGAGTTAAAGGAAAAGAAAATGCAAACTCCGTTTATAATGGTTCGGCAATATCGGAATCTCTCCGACCCTACGTCCACTCTCTTTAAAGAACCTCCTTGAAGTAATCCGCTAATCGTTAGTCGAGCAACTTCACGGTTGTTGCACAAACCTTACAATAATCTCTTCCTCACAGAAGTTACAACTGAAGTATTTAAGCCTAAACACTCTAAGAGTTACACTAACTCTTTCCCTTTACAATAAATTATATTGACCGTAAAGTAAATGGTAGAGAGATAACAATGAATACTTTTAACAAATGAATAATATCTCTGTTTCAAGAACAAGCTTGAAGAATGGCTCACAATAAATTTTTCAAAGCTTTTGAGAATTAATGAGCTATATGATGAATTGAATGTGCTATTGTAACGACCCATCCAAGGTTGGCCACCCCCGAGATGGTATCATCACATTTTGAAAATCTCAGCACGACACATATGCAAAAATAAAAATATTACTAACAGAAAATTTTACTTTAATCCTCAACCCTCAACAGGGGAGGTACATCAATCTGATATTGACTTAAACATAATATACAATATAACATGCATGAATATTTACAAATAAATTTTTATTTCATTTTCTCATTTGTCTGAGGATGTGGACACGTACGTGGCTTATAGAAAATGATTTCGTCTGACTCTTAACCCATCAGACTATTTGTCCTATTTGCTACCTGAAATCATTGTACAATGAGGGATGAGCTTCACAAGCTCAGTGAATTATATTTACTAGAAGTATTCAATTAGTATAAATAGCCCTTTAATATTTGATCATTTATCTTATATGACTGGATAATAGCATATAGTCTAACATTTAAATAGTTTATATCATATCATACTTTTATGTTTCTTTCTCACTATAACTGTCTCTCTGTGAGACTCATTTATTTATAAATAAATGCATAATATCAACAACACTTCAGCATTTCAAAAATGCAATAAATGTTTAAAACAGATGCAATGCATGAATTATTATTAGGGAATGTCTTCTCACATGTCGACATATTTTTATCTTAGACCAGCCCCCTCCCAGTTCTTTTATTTTAAGCATATACCAGCTGTCACGGTTTTCCTTTATTTCTAGCGTATACCGGCTGTCATGGATTTTCAATTATACCGGCCCCCTCCCTTTTATTTTATACACATGCATATGAATAATGATATGAAACATGCATATGAACAATAATATAAAAACAAGATGAATTCAAATATTAAATTTAGCTATCTTGTCTTTCTTCGAATTTCTACTTGATAAATTTCATTAATTTATTCTCCTCATATATCACATCAATTTATCAATCATAACCCGTCAAGAATTTTATTTATCACCATCATTATTAAATCGACTCATTTTTCTAATAATATTTCTTTTCACATAATAATTTTCTACATGTCTAATATTAATAGCATACCTATCAATCAAATTTTTATCTACCACCAAAGCATAAGCTAATAATTTATTTTAATATTATCACTAGATATTTCATTTTTATTTAGATTACTTAAAGTAAATCTAACTCACTACGTAGCACTTAAAGCTACCCGTGGATCACCTCCTTACCTTTCCTGCTTTTCTCAGCAAATTCCCTCGGTTGCTTATCGTCCACACCTGACATAATACTTATATGAAATTTCTAATTTATTCTTCAATTCTTCATAATTTATACCCTTTGAAAATTCCCATTTTGAATTTTGGGAAAGTTCATGTATGATAAAAAAATTCAAAAAATAAATATTACGTTATTACCTTATGTTTTTTCTCTATAAAATTCTCCTGTAAATCTCTTCAAAATTTTGCTCTTTCAACATTTCTTTCGGTCCCCAAGTGTTTAAAGAAATCGAGTAATTGAAGGAAAACCAAACGGGATTTGGTAAGTAATAATATAAATTACGTTATATATATATAAAATTTGTTGTAAACAAATCTTAGCAACCCCAAGGCAATTGCATTCTCAGCAGCCTTGCTGCCTTACATGCAGCAAGGGCTGCTTCTCCTGGCGACCGGTGGTGACACCTGTTGCCAGCAATTTTTATTTATTTTTAAGTTTAACTTTTCGCATTTAAATATATATATATTTTATTTTAACTCTATATCATATTTATTAAAATACTTCTTTACCTTTACTTTACAAATACAGGTATTACAATTCTACCAATCTTACAAAAATTTCGTCCTCGACATTTCTTTACCTAATTCAAAAAAAGTTAGGGGTATTCCTTCCTCATTCTTGCTTCATGCTCCCATGTGACTTCTTCTACATCTTTGTTCCGCCATAATACTTGAATCAAAGGAATGACTTTATTGCGCAAGACTTGTTCATTTCTATCTAGGATTCTGACCGGTACTTGCATAAAAGTCAAATCTTCCTGAAATTCTATTGCTTGATTCGAGATACTATAGGATTCATCGTGTAAGTACTTTCTCAGTAGTGACACATGAAACACATTATGTAATTGCTTTAACTCTAGGGCAAATCCAATCGATATGCTACTGGCCTAATTCTCTCAATCACCTCATATGGCCCCACAAATCTCGAGCTCAACTTTCCCTTCTTTTTAAACCTCAACACACCATTCCATGGAGATATCTTCAAAAATACCCAATCACCAACTTGGAACTCGAGAGGTCATCTTTTTTTATTTGCATATCCCTTCTATCTATTATGGGCTGCTATGAGGTCTCCCTAACCAGTTTGATCATCTCAGTTGTCAAATCTATCATTTCTAGGCCATATATCTTTCTCTCTCCAACTTTTTCCCAACATATTGAAGTTCTACACCTTCTACCATATAAAGCATCGAAGGGTGCCATCCCAATACTAGTTTGATACTGATTATTGTATGCAAACTCGATCAAAGGAAAATAAGCATCCTAGCTCACTAAGAAACTCAATACACTTGCTCTCAACATATCTTCTAGTATTATGATGATTCTCTCCGTCTGCCCATCAGTTTGTGGATGGAAAGCTATACTAAATTACAATTGCATACCCATAGCTTCTTGGAAACCTCTCCAAAATCTAAAGGTAAATCTAGAATCTCTATATGATACAATGCTCAAGGGTACTCCATGTAATTTTACTATTTCTGTTACATACAATTCAACCAACTTTTCTGGACTCCAAGTAGTTTTAATAGGAAGAAAATGTGAAGACTTAGAAAGTCTATCCACTATAACCCACACAGTGTCATGTCCCCTATGGGTACGGGGAAAACCAGAGACAAAATCCATACTCATATTTTCTCATGGCCACTCAGGTATTGGAAGAGGTTGTAATAAACTAGCTAGATATCTATTCTCAGACTTCACCTGTTGACAAGTCAAACATCTAGATATGTATTCTGTTACGTCCTTCTTCATTCCTGACCACCAATAATTCTGTCTCAATCCTCTGCACATCTTATTATTACCCGGGTGCATAAAATATACAGAATCATGAGCCTATCTTAGTATCTCCTTTCTCATCTCCACATTATTGGGAACACAAACTCTATGCCCTAATACCACTATATCATCTTCTCTAATTCTAAACTCGGTTGGCTTCCCACTCAACACTTCCTGTCTGATCTTCTCTATCCCCTCATCTCTACTCTGCATCTGTAATAAATGATCAATAATAGAAGATTGTATCACAATATTCGCCATCATTACTCCTCTATCATTGTCACTAACCTGATCCTCATTCTTCTTAATTCTATCATCAAGCTAGTATTATGACTCCCCATAGCAGCTAATCTCCATGTAGCCTTTCTACTCAATAGATCAGCAACTACATTAGCCTTTCTTGGATGATAGTGAATTGTACAATCATAATCACAAATCAATTCCATCCACCTCCTCTGCCTCAAATTCAACTCCTTGTGGGTCGGTAAATGCATCAAGCTTTTATGATCAGTAAAAATTTCACAATTGGCTCCATATAGATAATGTCTCCAAATCTTCAAAGCAAAAACTACGACAGCCAATTTTAAATCATGGGTTGGGTAATTCCTCTCATGGTTCTTCAGTTGCCTAGATGCATAAGCTATAACTCTCCCATGTTGCATCAACACACATCCCAATCCCTGATGTGATGCATCATTGTATACCACAAATCCTTCATCATCAGAAGAAAGCACTAATACTAGAGCAGTAGTAAGTTTTTCTTTCAATAGCTGGAAACTTCTCTCACATTCCTCTAACCACCTAAACATCACGTCCTTCCTAGTCAATTTAATCAATGGTCCAGCAATCATAGAAATTTTTTGGATAAATCTCCTATAATAATTAGCCAACCCCAAAAAGCTTCTAATTTTAGTTACACTCGTGGGTCTTTCCCAATTCAACACTGCTTCTACTTTTTTTGGGTCAACTGCTATCCCCTCTCCCGACTCAACATGCCCCAAGAAAGATATTTTACTCAACCAAAACTCACACTTAGAGAACTTTGCCTATAATTTCTCTCTCCTTAAAATCTTCAACACTATCTCCAAATGTTGCATACGCTCCCTTTCATTCTTGGAATATACCAAAATATCATCAATAAACAAAATCACAAATCTATCCAAGAATGGTTTAAACACCCGATTCATAAGGTCCATAAATGCTGCAGGAGCATTAGTCAACCTAAATGGCATCACCAGGAATTTATGATGGCCATAACATGACCTAAAAGCAGTCTTAGGCATGTCCTATTCCTTTATTCTCAATTGATGATAACCCAATCTTAGGTCTATCTTAGAAAACACTCTAGCTCCCTGTAATTGCTCGAATAAATCATCTATCTTGGGCAAAGGATATCTATTCTTGATGGTGATCTTATTCAATTGTCTATAATCAATATACAACCTCATTATCCCATCCTCTTTCTTAACAAACAACACAAGGGCTCCCCAGGGTGACATACTAGGTCGAATAAACTGTTTATCTAGCAACTCCTGAAGTTGAACTTTCAACTCTTTCAATTCAACTGGTGCCAGTCTATAGGGTTCTACGGATATAGGTGCTAATCTTGGAATCACCTCAATAGAAAACTGAATTTCCCTATTAGGAGGCAAACCAGACAACTCCTCAGGGAATATGTCAGAAAAATCTTTAACTACCAAGATTTCTTCTAACTTCCTACTTTCCTTGCTAGAATCCACCACATATGCCAAGTACCCCTTACAACCAACCATTTTACTAGTAGTTAAGGTAGAAATAAGATAATTTGCAAGTATCTTACATTCTCCCTGAAAATTAAACTCCTCCTGTCCGGGTATCCTGAACATCATTTTTTCCCTAAAATAATCTACCCAAGCATGATATGCAGATAGCCAATTCATCCCCAGAATTAAATCAAAATTTATTATATCTAAAGGCAATAAATCAACTTCAAATTCTCTATCAGCAATATTAATCACACAACCTCGATAGATTGTCCTGATAATAACCCTATCTCCAGCAGGAACCTCAACAATAATCGCATGCATCAAAGGACTAGCAATAGCATCAATAGATTTCATATAATTACTAGATGCAAAAGAATAGGTTGCATCAGGATCACAATAATCTAGCAGGCCTACCAAGGATAGATATCATACCCATAACAACATCAGGAGTGGCTTGTGCATCCTGTTGGGTCAATGCATAGACTTTGCTATCTCTGGACTGAAACTGGCTGCCACATCCTCGCTCAGCTACTGATCCTCGACCTCTGCCCCGCACACTTCCTGATCCACCACTTCTCTCCACCAATCTTCTCCCAACACTTCCAGTGCCTACATCAGTAGATTTTCTCGTTGGACAATCTGCAGTAACATGTCCTCCCCCGCCAAATACAAAGCATATCTGTGTAGGGCAATTTCAAGACAGATGCCCCGTCTGATTACATCTAAAGCAAACCCTTGCCTCTCGATTATACATCAGGTTACCACTTCCCCCTGGTTGCATACTTACTCCCCTAGCATAACTCCCAATTCCCATACCTTGTCTCCCAAATCTAGGGGTCCCACCTGTATTACTATGTGCTACAGAAACAACAAATCCTACTGACCTTTGACTCTGCACTATAGTTCCTTATGACAAGGAATGCCCCTTCTGGGGTGGTCTCCCGCCCTAAACACCCATACTGCTACCACTTCAAGGTCCCTCAAATCTAGACCTTTTCAGCCAATCTCTCATACCTCTAAACTCCATCAAATCCTTCTCAATCTGTAATGCTTTATCCATCAGTACAACATAATTTCCTATGCCCATATAAGAGAGCTTAGTCCGAATGTCATAGTGTAATCCTTCTAAAAATCTCTTACATTTTCTCTCATCCTTATTCATTAATTCAGGTAAAAACCTTGACATGGCTATGATTCTACTATTATATTCAGCCACTGATAAATTTCCTTGCCTTAAATTAATAAAATCTCTCTCTCTCTCTCTCTCTCTCTCTCTCTTGTTGTGTTTGAAAGGTATCTAGGAAATACTTCGCAGAGAACTCACTTACTCCAAGTTAAATGTTGTTATACCCGTATGCTTACCCTGGGCAAAATATCCTCTCACTATTGAGAAGCCTTACCTTCCAACATAAATGAAGCAAAAACAACCTTCTGTCTATTTGTCATTGGTTAGACCTCAAAATATTTTTTGACATGTCTGATCCACTGCTCAGCTTCTATATGATTTATAGATCCTCTAAAAGACTGGGGTTTAAACTTAAGAAATCTCACAAAACAATCACCTTGCATCTTATGTGCAAACATACCTTCTCCCTCATGAACCTCTTGTCTCATCACATAAGATTTTCTTCTACCCATTTCCTCTAATCTTCTTTGCAGATTATTAACCCTTTCTTCAGCTGCATTTATCCTCTCTATAGCACGATTAAGAGCTTCTCTCAATTCATCATTCCTAACCTCAGATTCTTTCCTAGTTCTACTAGTACCAGTTGTACAATCAATATGTTCCATCGTAGGAATCACAGACTCAACTTCCTCCCCTGCTTCAGTTCTCCTCAAAATTGGGGGTCTACCACGTCCCATCTGATTTAGAATTCTACCTCTAGCTCTAGCACGTCCACATGTCATCCTCAGATTCTGTATTAAAATATGGTTTATTTAGATCTTCCACTTTTCTTTTCTTTTTTAAAGTTCTCATGCAATCTACAGAATCATAAAACCTAATAAAAATATTAACAACCCATCTTGGATTGGCCACCCCTAAGACGGTGTCATCACATTTTGAAAATCCCAGCACGACACATATATGCAACAATAAAAATATTACTAACAAAAAATTTTACTTTAATTTTTAACCCTCAACAGGGGAGGTACATCAATCTGATATTGACTTAAACATAATATACAACATAAAATGCATGAATATTTACAAATAAATTTTTATTTCATTTTTTCATTTGTTTGAGGATGTGGACATGTATGTGGTTTACAGAAAATAATTTTTTTCTAACTCTTAACCCACTAGATTATTTGTCCTGTTTGCTACCTGAAATCATTGTACAATGAGGGATGAGCTTCACAAACTCAGTGAATTATATTTACTAGAAGTATTCAATTAGTATAAATAACCCTTTAATATTTAATCATTATATCTCATATGACTGGATAATAGCATATAGTCTAACATTTAAATAGTTCCTATTATGTCATACTTTTATGTTTCTTTCTCACTATAACTGTCTCTTTGTGAGACTAATTTATTTATAAATAAATGCATAATATCAACAACACTTCAGCATTTCGGTAATGCAATAAATATTTAAAACATATGCAATGCATGAATTATCATTAGGGAATGTCTTCCCACATGTCAACATGTTTTTATCTTAGACTGGCCCCCTCTCAGTTCTTTTATTTCCAGCATATATCAGTTGTCACGGTTTTTCTTTATTTCCAGCATATACCGGCTGTCACAGTTTTTCAATTGGACCAACCCCCTCCCGGTTCTTTTATTTTATACACATGCATATGAACAATGATATTAAACAAGAATATGAACAATAATATAAAAACAACATGAATCCAAATATTAAATTTAGCTATCTTGTCTTTCTTCGAATTTTTGCTTGATAAATTTCATTAATCTCTTCTCCTCATATATCACATCAATTTATCAATCATAACTTGTCAAGAATTTTATTTATCACCATCAATTTTAAATCGACTCATTTTTCTAATAATATTTCTTTTTACATAATAATTTTTTACATGTCCAATATTCATATCATACCTATCAATCAAATTTTTATCTACCATCAAAGCATAAGCTAATAATTTATTTTAATATTATCACTAGATATTTCATTTTTATTTAGATTATTTAAAGTAAATCTAACTCACTACGTAGTAGTTAGAACTACCCGTGGATTACCTCATTGCCTTTCTTGCTCCTCTCAGCAATTTCTCCCGGTTGCTAATCGTCAACACCTGACATAATACTTATATTAAATTTCTAATTTATTCTTCAATTCTTCATAATTTATACCCTTTGAAAATTCCCACTTTGAATTCTGAGAAATTTCATGTATGCTAAAAAAATTCAAAAAATAAACATTATGTTATCACCTTTTGTTTTTCTTATAGCTTCCCGTGATTCTCTATAAAATTCTCCCGTAAACCCCTTCAAAATTTTACTCTTTCAATCTTTCTTTCGGTCCTCAAGTGTTTAAAGAAATAGAGTAATTGAAGGAAAACCAAACGAGATTTGGTAAGTAATAATGTTATATATATATATGTGTGTGTGTGTGTATATATATATATATAAAATTTATTGTTAACAAATCTCGACAGCCCCAAGGCAATTGCATTCTCAGCAGCCTTGCTGCCTTATATGCAGCAAGGGCTGTTTCTTCTGGCGACAGGTGGCAACACCTGTTGCCAGCAAATTTTTTTTTTAAATTTAACTTTCGTATTTAAATATATATATATATATTATTTTAACTCTATATCATATTTATTAAAGTACTTATTTACCCTTACTTTACAAATACGGGTATTACAACTATCTTTCTATTTTAAATGCTCATTGAAGTGGGTTTATATAGCCTTGAGTTAATATGGTCGTTTGAAACTGACTTGGTAGGTTTGGGGCATTAAATGCTCAAGTTCGTCGTCTCAAACGATCATATTTTTGAATTACCAGTCGATTAGATCAAGTGGAAAATGTTCACTTTTAGGCTTAGGGAAAGTACCAGACTCAGTCGACTAGGAACTTATTGTCCCATATCCCAGTCGATTGGATTGCCCCTCAACCCAGTTTTCATGTTTCAAAATAGTATTTTACTTAGAAACATTTTGTATTATAGTTTTGTCAAATTCTTTTGTATATTCAGCCATAGATCAAGCTAAGTAATTGAATGCTAGAGATTTACAGTTGATTCAATTACCTTAGTACCTATTCTAGATCTTATGTCTTCATTTGGTGTCTGAACGTGTTGAGTTCTTGCCTTTTATTTCTGTACTGAATGCTTTTATGGCTTAAACACTTAGATAAAATTGTTAGTTCAATTAGAGTGGTGTTTTATCATTATTGAAATCAAATACGGGTTAACAATCTCTCCCTTTTTGATGATGACAAAACTAAAGAGAGAAAAAAAAAACAGTTTAAAAACTAAGTGTTGGGTTTTTGAACATTTTGGACAGAGTTTCCTCTGTTTTCTGATAAAACCAACCTGTAAGCATTCCAAATACAATTCATATACAGTTATATCAATCACAACCAAGCAATGTAAGACTATTTTACTCTTTTTAATATGTTCGGAGCAATGCTCCCCCCAAATTTATGTTATCTTAGTTTACAAAAGCATTACAACAGATTTTTCTCTTTTTCTCCTTATTTTGACAACAGTGGAAAAGATGGTGTAAAATTGAAAAATAAGCAATTTAGTTACCACAAACATGAAGAAAAGGCATAAAAAACTTGTGTGCAAAAACTAGGCATGATTTGGAGTTAGGAAGACTTCCCGAGATGAATCAGAAGTTTGCACATAAGTGTTACCAGTTAAAGCATATAGATGAGTATGAACAGCTCAAACCAAGCAACCATATAGCTCAAAATTAAAGCATATACATGAGTTAAAGTCTGAACAAGTAAAAATAAGCAAGTATATAGATACATCCATTCATCATGAGCTTATATGAAGCTGTCTGAAAGTACATGCACATGAATGTATACAAAGAAAATGAATGTTCGTGTGAACATATCTAAGGAGCTATATATATATAACAAAAGAGATAAAACAAAAAACTCAGGTATTTAAGAATTCACAAGTTTGATCTAAATCTGACACGAGCACGTTAGCACATAATTGTGTGGGGTATGACATAGAATTGCTATGTATATGTTTCTATGGCCTAACTGTAATCGGATAACTTATTAGAAGAACATTTTGGCATAGAAAAATGGAAAAAATGTTCATTACTCAAAAAAAGAAAATAAAATGCTCCTAATGATCATTAAATAAACTTCCACTAAGTAATTGGACCTCTTGCCTCAGTAAACAGTGAGTGTTCACGTCAAAAGGTGGGAATTATGCAATAATGATCATTAAATAAAGTTTTCACTGAGTAACTAGACCTCTTGCCTCAGTAAGCAATGAGTGTTCACGTCAAAATGTGGGAATTTTGCTTGGCAACATTAAGACCAGTTAGTTTCGTAGCCTTTTTTACTCAAGTTTGTAAGTCCTTAGGGGTGCCTTTACACCTAATGCCCTAAACCATCTGGTTTGGGAGTCATTGGCTAAAAACTCGCTATATGGGTCAATTAGAAAGCTTAAGGGAACTCAACATGGCAAAAATCTCATAGTAAAAGAAAAAAAAGAAATAAATAAAACTATGCCGTTATTGTTCATTTTGATAAGAAATTCGATGAATATTGAGACACCGAAACACTATACATTGGAGTTATTTGGAAGCTTCATCTTTTATGTGCTAATTCACCACATACTATGTCAGACTTGTGATGCCTTAAACTAGCCTTGTGTAAGTAATTAGAATTTAAAACCCTTATTCATTGCGAAGATGTGTTTACATTTTAAGCCTACTCATGAACAAATATCGTGGTTTTGTGTGCAACCCAAATTTTTAGATATCATGAATGATAAATTTATCTTTGATATTGTTTTTCAGTTAGTTTTTTTTTTTGTATTGCTAAGGGACTAGCAATATGTAAGTTTGGGGGTGTGATAAGTGCTTAAATAGTCATATTTAAGCCCATTAATTTACAGTTGTTAAGCTCTTTGCTTACATGTTTTAGCTTATTCTACTTCATTTTTGTGTTTTCTGTGTTTTTATAGGTTCTTAGAGAAAAGATAGCATTTTGGAACTCTAAGGAAGAAAACTGGAAGACCTGGAAGTAGCCAAGTGCGATCGAGCACAAAAGAGTGTGATCGAGCGCACAAGCACTCGTGCGCACACATAGAAAGCTCGAGCGCAACCCTGCACTTGAGCGCACGTGTGCAGTAAAACGGCAAAACCAGTTTTGGAAAGAATAGCTCTGGTCTTGTTTTGGAAATTAGGGTTTCGGGGTATCTTTAAACACTTATAAATAGGCATATAAAACACAGAAATGACAGTTTTAATCTTCTTTTCAATTGTAAGCTTCGGAGACGAATTGACGACTCTTCTCCACAATATTTTTTGGGTTTATTCTTTTCTACTTATTTTATGTTATGATGATGTTTAGCATAACAAGCATGTGTAACCAACTTCTTAATAAGGCTCGATTGAAGCCCTAATTATGCTTTTCCATATATGAGTATTATTACCTTTGCAAATAGCAGTATTATGATGCTTTAATTGATTAATGCTTGTTTTATTGAATTTCTCATATGTGTTTGTCTAATCAACGTATGCATGTGGTATTGATTAGTTAGTTAGATCAATTTGGATGACCGAGTTCTGGATCTGACAATAGTAACAAAAGAAATCTACGTTGGGTTCTTGGGTTAATCAACATAGGAAACCAGGAGTATACACCATACCCTAGGTCTCGTGTGATTGTCGATTTCCACAAATCTTATGCTCTTTTAAGGAACAACTCAGTATACACCATGCTGAATCCCTTAAGAGAGAGAAGAGTTAGAGTATACACCATGCCTAACTCGTTACTTAGGGAGATCAATAGCCTAAGAAGTGGAGCAAGCCCTTAGGTTGACAAACATTAGGTATTCATGGTAGGGCTAGAGCAGTGGAACATTAATTATTGGGAAAGTATGATTAGTGGTGGATATCAAAGCCCTATGTTCGTATCATTATCAATCTAAACTCAATATTTATTTCTATCATTTTATATTGTGAAACTGATTCTAAAATGAAATTTACCAATTCCTGTGGAGATGATCTCACATTTGCACACTATGCTACTATTGACCTTGTGCACTTGCAAGTAAAACTGTTCAATTATTTGCTTAATAATTTAGGTAGATAATTGTACAACACCTTACCAGTTGACTGGGGTGTTCAGGAGAAATACAAATTTTGACTCCAAGCTTCTCGTATGATACTAGTCGACTGGTTCTTTGAACGAGTCGACTGGTGAAATAGGCAATGAGTTACCAGTCGGCTGGATTGACTCAACTAGTCAACTAGTAAAATAGACAGAGAGATACTAGTCGATTGGGTCATCCAACTAGTTGATTGGGTTCATCAAAGACATAAGATTTTGAGCTCCAAGTAGAATCTTTTGCACGAAATGATTTATCTATGCCATTTTGAGTGAGAGAGATATTAAATGGGAGTTAATACTCATATCACTAAATGTCAAATATGCATATGATTAGATGTAGATGCAATCAAACATGCATATTATCATAGTTTGTTAAGCCCATTAATGGTTTAATCTTGCTAAAGTTGTCTTCGTTCAATGGCTTAGTAAGAATGTTAGCTATTTGATCCTCTGAAGGTACAAATTCTAATCTAATATCACCCTTTTGCGCATGGTCACTTATGAAGTGATGCCTTATTTCTATGTGTTTGGTTCTAGAATGCTGAATTATATTTTTGGTCAAGTTGATAGTGCTAGTGTTATAACAATGAATAGGTATGTTTTTAAAGTTAATGCCATAGTCTTCTAATTATTGTTTCATCCACAACACTTGTGCATAACAACTTGTAGCTTCACATATTCCGCTTTAGCAGTTGATAGCGCAATCGAATTTTGTTTCTTGGAAAACCAAGAGGTTAACATTGCACGACATGTTCCACTAGTGCTTTTTCTATCTAGCCTATAACCCGCAAAATCAGCATTCGAATATCCTACAAGCTCGAAAGTTGATTTTCTAGAATACCATAACCCTAGGTTTTGAGTCCCTTGTAGATATCTAAGGATTCTTTTTACTGCAATTATATGTGATTCCTTAGGATTAGCTTGAAATCTAGCACACATACATACATTGAACATTATATCAGGTCTACTTACAGTTAGATAAAGTAAGGCTCCTACCATGCTTCTATAAGTTTTAGTATCTACACACTTACCTTCCTCATCTAGGTCAAGTTTTGTAGAACTGCTCATAGGAGTGCTCATTGAATTTGAGCTTTCCATCCCAAACCTCTTTAATAGGTCCTTGGTGTACTTTGATTGATTGATGAAGATGCCTTTTTTCAATTGTTTGATTTGAAGTCTAAGAAAGTAGGTAAGCTCTCCCATCATGCTCATTTCAAATTCACCTTGCATACACTTAGAAAAATCTTGACACATAGATTCATTAGTAGCACCAAATATGATATTATCAACATAAATTTGGACTAATAGTGTGTCATTTTTATGAGTTTTTGTGAAGCGGACTGTGTCTACTTTTCCTCTTGTAAAACCATTTTCAAGCAAAAACTTACTTAGTATTTCATACCATGCTCTTGGAGCTTGCTTCAACCCATAGAGAGCTTTAGAAGGTTTATAAACATGCTTTGGAAGATTAGGATTTTCAAATCCTAGAGGTTGCTCAACATACACCTCTTCTTAAATCTACACCATTTAGAAAGACACTTTTTATATCCATTTGAAATAACTTAAATTTATTAAAGCATGCGAAGGCCAATAACATATGAATGGCTTCTAATCTAGCTACAGGAGCATAAGTCTCATCAAAGTCTATTCCTTCTTCTTGATTATAGCTCTTAGCAACTAGTCTAGCCTTGTTCCTAGTTACTATTCCGTTTTCATCCATTTTATTTCTATATACCCATTTAGTTCCTATTATTGTTAGATTCTTGGGTCTAGGAACTAGATTTCATACTTTGTTTATTTCAAATTGATTTAATTCTTCTTGTATAGCATTTATCCAACCAAAATATTTTTTGGTTTCTACAAAAGTCTTAGGTTCTACTTAAGATAAATAAGCTACACAGTTACAAATATTTTTAATAGAGGAGCGAGTTCTTACCCTTTGTGAAGGATCACCAATCACTTGATCGATTGGATGATAATTCACATACCTCCAATCTTTGGGAAAACTATCCTCTTGTTGACTTGTAGATGGTTGATCAAGATTGAGAGTATCTACCTCTTGTCTTATTTGAGGTTGACTCTCCTTCGGGTCAACAATGGGAGTAGATGTTTCCATTCTTGGAATAAAATCAGCATCATCATTTAAAGAAACTACTCTACTACTAATTGGGTTAGACTCATCAAAGGCAACATGTACGGATTCTTCAACCACTAGAGTTCTTTTGTTAAAGTCTCTATAAGCTTTACTAGAGGTTGAATATCCTAAGAATATCCTCTCATTGGTCTTGGAGTCAAATTTACCTAAATTAGTTTTATTGTTATTTAGGATGAAGCATTTGCAACCAAAAGCACAAAAATAAGAGATATTAGATTTTCTACCTTTCCATAGTTCATATGGGGTTTTGTCAACCATAGACCTAATTAAAACTTTATTTAAAACATAACAAGAAGTGTTTACGGCTTCCGCCCAAAAATATTTTGGCAAGCTATTTTCACAAAGCATTATTCTAGCAAATTCTTCTATAACTCTATTTTTCCTTTCAACAACTCTATTTTGTTGAGGAGTTCTAGGTGCTGAAAAGTTGTGATCAATTACATTTTCATCACAAAATTTTGAAAAACTTTGGTTTTCAAATTATTTTCCATTATCACTTTTAATGCTTGAAATAGAAATACCTTTTTCATTTTGAACCTTTTTACAAAAGTTCACAAGTCCTTTGTATGATTCATCATTGTAAGCAATAAAAATAACAAAAGAATATCTTGAATAATCATCAACAATTAAAAGAGCATATTGATGGCCACCTAGACTAATGGTACTTATTGGACCAAACAAGTCCATATGCAAAAGTTCCAGTGGTCTAGAAGTTGAGATTATATTTTTTGATTTAAAAGAAATTCTTGTTTACTTTCCCATTTGACAAGCATCACACACCACTCTTTTTCAAATTTGATTTTCGGAAGTCCAATGACTAAATCTTTTCTTGAAATAATTTTAAACAAATCCATTTTCACATGGCCAAGTCTTCTATGCCATAGCCATGGATTTTCACTAAATACTAAGCAAATTTGGGTTAAGGCCTTACACATGATCAGTAGTTGACAAATCATTACCAACTTTGCCATGCCCAATGATCTTTATCTTTGTATTGTCTCTAATGGTGACATGTCCACCATCCCTTAAAGTTAGCTCTTTGAACATGCTTTGATCACCGGTTATGTACTTTGAGCATCCATTATCAATGTACCAATAGTTACCTTTTTCCTTGGTATGGAGACTTATCTACATTACACAAGGATATACAATTGCACTTTTAGGTACCTAAAATTTCTTGGGTCCTTTGGGGTTAGTCCTAGAAACTACGGTTCCTTTCGGGACCCATACCTTCTTAACATTATAAGGTACTCTATAATTATAGATATGTTGATGATGCATGATTCTAGGATAATAATTATTGAAATTTCTAGGATTTCTTAATTATGCATGTCTATATAGTTCATTGGATAAGCAATCATAGAATACATGTTTCTATTATGAAAATGCATGTTATCTCTAGGAGTGGTATGACGGTAATTTCTAAGATATTCAGTTGTAGTATTAGAATATACACACTATCTCTAGGATGCATGTGATGGTAATTCCTAGGATGTCCACTTTTACCATGCAAGTTATGAGCATACACATTATCTCTAGGATATACATGATGATAGTTCCCAGGATGTGTATTTCTAGTATGTGCATTCATTGAATGAGCATACATATATGCATGAGTATTTCTAGGATGTTTATCTCTAGAATATGCATTAGAATTTAAATTTGCATTCTTAGACCTACTAGCATATATTTAAGGAGTACTTTTAATCTTGCTAGTGGCCTTGGAAGTGAAGGCTTCATTCATGCATGTTGTTTTCATGAACAAAGTCTTTTTTGAATTTTGCTTGCCCAATGGAGAATAACCCAAACCGGATTTTCCTTCATTTAACCTTTAGCTTGATAGCACTTCATCTAGCTTTTCTTTTCCAAGCATAAGTTCAGTTATGGTGCTATTCAATTCTATTATTTTCTTCTTTAAAATTTTATTTTCATTTTTTAGAAAATCTTGTGAAGAGTCATAAAGCATGGAAGGTATTTTTTTTTTCTTCCTTTAAGCCTTACATCTCTTTAGAAAGAGACGAGACTTCATTTTTTAGGGTTATATCCTTAAAATTGAATTTCTTCAATTGTTCATGCATTTTATTTATAACCTCAATTAATTCTTCACTACTACTAACAATGTTATTATTATTAGAACGGGAAGAAATTGATACCTTATTCTCATTGTCGATTGCCATCAAGCATAGGTTGGCAATCTCCTCGTATCCAACTTCATTGTTCAAAGTTTTTTCCTCTTCGTCATCACTCAATTTGTTTGCAATCATGGCTTTCTTTTTGAAGCTTTTATAAGGTTTGTTAGTTGTTGGGCAATCGACCTTGATGTGACCAGGCTTCTTGCAACCAAAACATACAAGAGGTTCCCTTTTTGGAGTGGAATCCTTTATGTAAAGTTTCTTGCTCTTTTTTAGGAACTTGTGAAATCTTTTGGTGATTAAAACCATCTCATCATCTTCTTCACTGTTATCATCCTCTTCTTATTTCTCTTCCTCTTTGTTGCTTGTAGAGGCCTTGAGAGCAATCATCTTTTTTTTTTTCTTCTCATCATCATTGATAACATGATTCATTTCTTCCATCTTGTATGTCAATAGTGATCAGATGAGTGTTTTGACATCAAGTTTGTTGTGATCTTTGGCCTCTATGATGGCCGTCTTCTTTGTTTTCCAAGTGGATGGCAAAGACCTTAAGATCTTTCTTGTTAGTTCAAACTTCTCAATGTTTCTACCAAGAAGCTTTAAACCATTAACAATAGTGGTAAAACGTGAGTGCATTTGAGAAATAGTTTCATTGGGAGACATTTTGAATGATTCATATTCTAACACTAGCATATAGATTTTTGAATTTTTCACTTCGCTAGTGCCTTCATATGTAACTTGTAATTTATCCCAAATCTCCTTAGCGGAAACACATGCAGAAACTTTATTATACTTAGAAATATCTAAAGCAAAATATAAAATACTAGTGGCTCTACTATTTAGAGACATTATTCTACAATCCTCTTCATTGAACTCAGTTTTGAGTTTAGGCATTGTATGATTAATTTCTCCAATAGTTATTTCCTTTGTAGGAATTCTAGGTCCTTTCTCAATGACTCTCCATAGATTGTAATCTTTTCATTCGACAAAGATTTTCACTATATTTTTCCAATAGTTATAATTGGAGCCATTGAACAGAGGAGGCCTTGTATAGGAATGTCCTTCAGTATAGCTATTTGATGCCATCAAATCAACTCAAGGATTTTAATCATAAAATTGAGTACGAAGCTCTGATACAAATTGTAAACTGAGGTTCAAACCCAAGAGGGGGTGAATTGGGTTTCAAAATTTTTTTAGTAATTAACTTGCAAGTTTTAAAACAGCTTGATAAACAATGCACACTATCAAATAATATGCTTGTAAATAAAGGAGTTAAAGGAAGAAAAAATGTAAACTACGTTTATAGTGGTTCGGCAATATCGGAATCTCACCTACCCTACGTCTACTCTCTTCAAAGAACCTCCTTGAAGTAATTCACTAATCGTTAGTTGAGCAACTCACGGGTGTTGCACAAACCTTACAATAATTTCTTCCTCATGGAAGTTAAAACCGAAGTGTTTTATCCTAAACACTCTAAGAGTTACACCAACTCTTTCCCTTTACAACAAATTGTATTGACTGTAAAGTAAATGATAGAGAGATAAAAATGAATATTTTTTTACAAATGAATAATAGCTCTCTTTCAAGAATAAGCTTAAAGAATGGCTCACAATAAAATTTTTCAAAGCTTTTGAGAATTAATGAGCTATGTGATGAGTTGAATGTGCTATCTTCTTATTCTAAATGCTCATTGAAGTGGGTTTATATAGCCTTGAGTTAATATGGTCGTTTGACACTGACTTGGTAGGTTTGGGGAATTAAATGCTCAAGCCCCGCGTCTCAAACGGTCATATTTTCGAATTACAAATCGATTGGATCCTTGTACTAGTCATCTAGGTCAACTGAAAAATGTTCACTTTTAGGCTTAGAAAAGGTACCAGTCTACTGGGCCATAGGACCAGTCGATTGGGCTATAGGACCAGTCGATTAGGTCATAAGACCAGTCAACTGGGTGAAGTTACTAATCAACTGGGTCCTTAGTACCAGTCAATTGGGAACTTACTATCCAATATCCCAGTCGACTGGTATATAGACCCAGTCGACTAGGTTGTCCTTCAACCCAGTTTTCATGTTTCAAAACAGTTTTTGACTTAGAAACTTTTTATATTATAATTTTGTCAAGTTCTTTTATAAATTGAGCCATACATCAAGCTAAGTAATTGAATACTAGAGATTTACAATTGATTCAATTACCTTAGTACCTATTCTAGATCTTCTGTTTTCTTTTGGTGTCTGAACGTGTTGAGTTCTTGCCTCTTGTTTCTGTACTGAATGCTTTTATGGCTTAAACACTTAGATAAAACTGTTAGTGCAATTAAAGTGGTGTTTTTTCATTATTAAAATCAAATACGGGTCAACATTTATACTAGGGCTCAGATTCTGCGTTGGTAAAGGCATAACCGAAGCTGTAGTTTTTCTTTTGCTCGAGCATACTGTGAGGCTTAAAAGCCGTAGTTTTGCATCGACGGGAACTATATAGCTGAAGTCATTTCTCTACGGTAGCGAGAATCGTTATATGAAAATCTTTAAACCCTTTCAACAATTCTTGTTAGGTCAAAGTGGAATTTTTTGATGGAAGTCTTGATTCATTTTCAACTTGGATGGAATTGTGTGGTTTCGAAGGCCTTGGTTCCATTTAGGTGGGAATCGATAGAATTAAAGTTAAAACTACACTCTCGTAGAAATTTTTGGTTATGATCAGCTCTTGAAGATGAACGAAGTGATTGAAGTCGTAACTCCTATTGATTGAAGAGAAACTGTATGGATTTGGGAGCACTTAGTTTCATGTCGGAATGAAATGTTGACTGTGAAACTTTTATGCACGGTTGAACTTGCTATCGCTGTTCGATCTGATCCAAGGTAGGATTTTATGGCTACGGGAGCATTTAACCCTAGCTTCAGTTGATATCTTGTCGGTTGAGGTCTATCATCCCGTTGATCTAAGGTAGAGTGGAGTGGCTTCGGAAGCTGTAGCTCCATATTTGTAATACTTGTATTCGTAAAGTAAGGGCAAAGAGGTAATTTAATAAATATGATATGAAATTAAAATATTATATTTATGCGAAGGATTTAATATTGAATAAAATAATTCTTCAAGAAAACTATTTGGACACGTAGGGGCGTAGTTACAAAGAAAAATTAAAAAAATTTACGTCCAGATTGAACAGTAGGAAAAGAAAAAAAAGCAAAGAAAATAAATATTAGATTTTAAAAAAAAAACATCCACATCGTAGTGATCGGCAGTAGAGAGAAAAAGGAAAGAAAAAAAAAGTAAAAAAAAAAATCAAAACGTGGCAGCAGGTGGCAGCACCTACTGCCAAGTTTGGTTAAATGCCTCCAAGTGTATTTTGGTTCCTACATGCCCTCCAACACAT
The DNA here is from genome assembly GCA_023935145.1 of Bretschneidera sinensis. Classification (NCBI taxonomy): domain Eukaryota; kingdom Viridiplantae; phylum Streptophyta; class Magnoliopsida; order Brassicales; family Akaniaceae; genus Bretschneidera; species Bretschneidera sinensis. The sequence continues at coordinate 97,416,774 of CM043699.1, forward strand.
CAAAACGTGGAAAACTTTGGGTGGGAGGCTGTAGATATTATTTTAAAAAAGCAAACTTTGGTTTGCATATATATATATATATATATATATATATATATATATATAATCGTGATTAAACTTAACTGTTTACGTTAGTTTTTCCTTCAAATTATTTGTTTTCTTTAAACACTTGAGGACCCAAAGAAAAGTTAAAATAACAAATTTTTGAAGCAGTTTACGGTGGAATTTTATAAGGAATCACGAATAGCTATCAGAAAAACGGAAGGTAATAACGTAGTGTTTATTTTTGAATTTTTAGTATTTCCTTAAATTTTCCCGAATTCAAAGTGGGAATTTTCAAATGGTGTGGTTTACGAAAAAAAAATGAAGAAATAATTAGAAATTGAATACAAATATTATGTCAGGTGTTGGCGGTCAACAACTGGGAGAAGTTTTCGAGAAGAACGAGAAAAGCAAGGAGGCGATCCACGGGTAGCTTTAAGTGCTACGTGGTGAGTTGGATTTACTTTAAGTAGTCTAAATAAAAATCAAATATCTAGTGATAATATTGAATTTAATTACTAGCGTATGATTTGGTAGTAGATAAATATTGGTTGATAGATATGATATGAATATTGGACAGATAAAAAAATTATTAGGTTAGAAGAAATATTATTAGAAAAATAAGTTGATATAATAATGATGGTAATAAATAAATTCTTGATAAGCCATGATTGATGTTTTGATATGAATTTTGAGGAGATGAATTTTAGTAGATATTGACAAACTTTGAGAGATGATCTGATGTGATTTTGGATGAAATTTAGTGGATCTTGGTAAGCTTTAAATGGATGATTTTGATGAGATTTGGGATAAGAGGAATTTAGTGGAATTTTAGTTATATAAATTTGAAAATAATCAGGATAGTCAATTTAAGCGTTTTGAATTTATGTTATTTTTATATTACTGTTCATATACATATTTCATATTATTATTCATGTGCATATGCATTAAATAAGATAACTGAAAGAACCGGGACGGGACCGGTCTAATAGAACAACCATGACAGCCGATATATACTGGAAATAAAAGGGACACTGTGACAGCCGGTATATGCTGAAAATAAATTTCGTGATAGCCGGGATAAGCTGTAAAGAACCGGGAAGGGGCCGGTCTAAGATAATAATAACATGTTGACAAGTGGGAAGACATTCACATCATAATCATTCATGCATGATGTCTGATTTAATTATTGCTTGCATTATTGAAATGCTTATGTGTGGTGTGTGATTGTGAATTAAATCATAGATGAATGAGTCTCACAGAGAGAGACAATTATGGTGATAAGATTATTGAAATGCTAAGGTGTGGTGTGTTATTTTTATAGTGATAAGAACTATCTAAATGATAGACTTTATGATGTGACCCTCATTGCGAGGTAATTATGAGATAATTGATGGTCTTGAGGTGAACCAATAAATAAGGGGAAGAGAATGATAGAGAATGAATATTATAACATGGGTAGTGATAGTAGAGTGCTAGTATCAAGTGTAGGAGATATAAATTGCTTTAAATATTAAAAGGCTATTTATACAAATGAGTACTTTTAGTAAATTTAATTCACTGAGCTTGTGAAGCTTACTTCTCATTGTACAATAATTTTCAGGTAGCAGGCTTGACAAATAGTTTGGTGAGTTGAGGTTTAGAAGAAATCAATTTTTGTAAGCCACGTACGTGTCAACATCCTCAGACTAATGAGAAAATAAAATGAAAAATTTATTTGTAAATATTCATGCATTTTACATTGTATAGAATGTTTAAAGATCGGATTGATGTAACTTTCTTTTGGTGTTATTTATTTTTATTGTTGCATATATGTGTCGTGCTGGGATTCTCAAAATGTGATGACACCGTTTCGGGGGTAGCCAACTCGGGATGGGTCGTTACAATTTTGGTATAAGAGCATTACGTTTTTCAGATTCTGTAGACTGCATAAAAAGTAAGAAAGTGGAAGATTAAAATAAATTATAATGAACAGTCTGAGAATGACACTTGGACATACTAGAGCTAGAGTTAGAGTTGTTGATTGGAGAGAGGGTGGTAGGCCCCAATATTTTTGACAAGTCGAGGTTGAGTCTGAATCTACGGTTCCTAGAAGGAAATGTGCTAATAGTAGGATTGATATTAGTAATATAATTGATATTAGTAAAGGTGTGAGAGAATATGGAATGGAAAGAGAAGAGCTAAGACAAGCTCTTACACATGATTTTAAGAAAAATAAATGTAATAAATGCTAGAATTGATAACTCATTGCATATACTTGATGGACAGGCTGGAGCAATGTTTGAAGGTGTAAATCCAGTAATGATGAACGTTTAAAAAGAGGGAAATGTGGGTTTATGCATAAGATGCAGAAAGATATATTAAGTTGAATGCCTTAAAGGATCTATGAATCCTTTTATGTCTGAGTTTCGGGAGAAACATGTAGAGACATTATTTGGTTTGTTACCAGTAACTGATAGGCAGATGATTGCCTTTGCTTCGTTCGAGTCAGAAAGAGAAGTTTTGGGAAATAGTAGAAGGATGTTCTTCCCAAGGTAAGTACAGATATTAATAAACCCTTAATCTGAAATAGGTTAAGGAGGTTTCTCTTAATAAATATTTTTCTTAGACCTTTAGAGCTCAACAAGATAGAGATTTTATTTATTTGGGATAAGTGTGTTGACTGTGGCCCAGTATGATAGGAGACTTATGGCTTTGTCGAGGTTTGAAACGAAAATGATATACTTAAAGGAGAAGAAGTATAAAAAGTTCATAGATGAATTATGTTTTAAGGTTTGATCAATACTATCGTACATGAGGCATATGAATTTTGTCAGATTGATGGATATTCCATTTCAGATTGAGAGAGATGTTATGGAGTTTAAGAAAAAAAAATATAAAAAAAAATAAATAAAAAATAAAAATGGTTAAAGAGGCTTAAACATAAACTTTATAGCGGTAATGGTAGTATGAGTGTACAAGGTACGAGATCACCCCAAATGAAGCGTTCTTTGTCACAGGAAACTGAAGTACAGAGTCAAAGGAAAGCAGGACCTATTATTTCTGTAGCTTAAAATACTAGTGGTGGGACCCTTACATTTGGGAGACAGGTTATGGGAACTGGAAGTCATGACAGAGGAAGTAAATATACTACTAAGAGGAAGTGGAAATCTGATGTATGATTGAGAGACAAAAATTTGTCATAGATATATTTTATCCTAAAAATGTTTTAATTTGAAGTGTCTTGTATATAGAAAAGGTGGATATATCAATGTTGGTTGACCTTGATGCAACCCATTCTTTTGCATCGAGTATTCATATGAAGTTTATTGAAGTATATAGTGGTGCAAAATATTTCTATTGAAGTTCCCACTAGAGATAGAGTGATAATCATAAATGCTTACAAAGGTTGTTTGATTCGTATCAGTGATAAAAAAAGCTGAAGCGGATTTATTATCTTTGAATATATAATTTTATTTAATGTTGAGAACGAATTGATTGTCAACATATTATGCTTGGATTGATTGTTCCAGAAAGAAGATAATGTTCAAAACATGGACATAAGAAGTTAAATTTTCAGAGAGAACATAAAATACTCTCGAACTATCCTATTTTTTCTTTGATCACTAGGAGATGATTGAAGAAAGGTTGTGAGGAGCATTTAGCATACATAATGGATCCTAGAAAGAAAGATAAGAAGTTAGAATAAATCTTAGTGGTGAAAAATTATTCTAATATAATTTCTTGATGAGTTGTCTAGGTTGCCTCCAAGTAGAAAGATAAATTTTTCTATTGATGTGATACCAGGATCATCACATATATTTAATAGCCCCTTACAGAATGACATCAGCTGAATTGAGAGAGTTGAATGTACCATTTTAAGAATTTGTGGATAAACAATTTATCTGACCTAATGTATTTGAGGAATCAGGTGTTGTTAGTGAAGAAAGAAGATGGAACGATAAGAGTGTGTATAGACTACAGATAGTTGAATAAGAATAAAGATCTTTCACTCAAGATAAATAAATTGTTTAAGCAGTGCAAGGAGTGAAAGTATTTTCTAAGATATATTTGAGATTAAGTTATCACCCATTTGATAATAAAAGAAAGAGACATGTCTAAGACTGCTTTTATGACACGTGATGGTCATAAGTTTCTGGTGATGCCATTTGGGTTGACTAATGTTCCAGAAACACTCATGGACTTGATGAATCGAGTGTTTAAACCATATCTTAAAAATTTTATGGTTGTATTTGATTTCCTGATGTATTCCAAGGAGGAAGAATAATATGTGAAACAATTAGACAATGTGTTGGAGATTATGAGGAAAGAGAAATTATATACAAAGTTCTCTAAGTATGGGTGGTGATTGAATGAAATAACTTTCTTGGAAATGTAATATCGGGAAATGGGTGGATTTACACAAGTTAAAAACAATGTTAAGTTGGAAGAGACCAACTAATGTGACTGAGATCAAAATCTTCTTAAGGTTAGCTGGTTATTATAGAAGATCCTTTCAGAAATTTTTATTATTGAAATATAGTTGAATAGACTGAACAGGAAAAAAATAGGATTTGTATGGTGAAGGAAGTGTGAGAAAAATTTTCAATTACTAAAGGAGAAATTAACTACAACTCCAGTATTGGTGTTTCCTTCTGGTGATGAAGGATTTGTGGTGTATAGTGATACGTCACATCAATGATTGGGATATGTGTAACATAAGAAAGTTGTGGGCTATACTTCTAGGCAATTGAGGATTTATGATAAGAAATTTTCCTATTCATAACTTAGAGTTGGCTGCTATAGTGTTTACTTTAAATATTGAAGACATCATCTGTATGGAGTCACTTGTGAGATAGTCATGGGTTATACAAGTTGAACATACTTACCTACCTAGAGAGAGTTGAATTTGAGGTAAAGATGGTGGATGGAGTGGTTTGTGACTATGATTGTACAATTCCCTATCATCTAGAAAATGAGAAGGTGATAGCTGATGCGTTGAGTAGAAAGTCTACAAGAAATTTAACTGCTATGGGGAGTCTTGAGGTGAAATTGATGATGGATAAAGTTGAATATCAGTAAAATGTTTTAGAGATGCAAGGTAGAAATGGAAAAAAAAAAAAAGATTAAACTTTGAGTGCTTAATAGAAAGCATTTTGAGTTCAAAATTTTTGAATAAGGGTATTTTGGCATTGGAACGTAGGATTTGTATTCACAATGAGGTGAAGTTGAGAGAGAAGTTAATGAGAGAGGTACATGATGATGTATATTCGATGCAATCAAGTAACAATAAAATGTATAGAGGATGGAGACGAAATTTCTGGTGGTCAGGATTGAAGAAGGATGTAGCTGAGATTGTGAGGTTGTATGGAGCACCATTAAGCATAGTGTCAAATAGAGATGATAGATTTACATCTTGATTTTGGAGAGACTTTCGTACAGCCACGGGTACACAGTCGTAATTTAATATAATTTTTCATGCTTAGACAGAAAGGATTTTAGAGTACTAGAAGATATGTTAAGGGCAAATGTGATTAGTTCTTAGTAAGTTTGGAATGCTTACATGCTATCGATTGAAATTGCTTATAATAACCAGTATCAAACTAGTATTGGAGTGGCACCCGTTGAGGCTTTATATGGTAGGAGGAGTAGAACTCCAATATGCTAGGAAAAAGTTGGAGAGAGAAATATGTCTGGTCTATCAATTATTTGAGTTAACAATTGAGATGATCAAATTGGTTAGAGAGAACCGTAAAGCAGCCCAGAGAAGATCTCTTGAAACTCAAGTAAGTAATTGGGTGTAATTAAAAATATCTCCATGAAAAAGTATGTTGATGATCAAACAGAAATAAAAGTTGAGTATGAGATAAGTGGGTCTCTCTAAAGATATTGAAGAGATTACGTGAAAGTGTGAGACAAGTAGGAAGAAATATTATTCATATTTGTTTTTGGAGTAAGTAAGGAAATTTTGGGGACGAAATTTTTATAAGGTGGGTAGATTTGTAATACCCGTATTCGTAAAGTAAGGGCAAAGAGGTAATTTAATAAATATGATATGAAATTAAAATATTATATTTATGTGAAGGATTTAATATTGAATAAAATAATTCTTAAAAAAATATTTGGACATGTAGGAGCGTAGTTACAAAGAAAAATAAAAAAATAATTAAAAAAAATTTACGTCCAGATTGAACAGTAGGAAAAGAAAAAAAAACAAAGAAAATAAATATTAGATTTAAAAAAAAAACACCAAAACGTGGCAGCAGGTGGCAGCCCCTGCTGCCAAGTTTGGTTAAATGCCTCCAAGTGTATTTTGGTTCCTACATGCCCTCCAACAAATCAAAACGTGGAAAACTTTGGGTGGGGGGCTGTAGATATTTTTTTTTTAAAAGTAAACTTTGGTTTGCATATATATATATATATATATATATATATATATATATATATATATATATATATATATATATATATATATTTCCGTAATCGTGATTACACTTAACCGTTTACATTGGTTTTTCCTTCAAATTATTTGTTTTCTTTAAACACTTGGGGACCCAAAGAAAAGTTAAAATAACAAATTTTTGAAGGAGTTTACGGTGGAATTTTATAAGGAATCACGAATAGCTATCAGAAAAGCAGAAGGTAATAATGTAGTGTTTATTTTTGAATTTTTAGCATTTCCTGAAATTTTCTCGAATTCAAAGTGGGAATTTTCAAAGGGTGTGGTTTACGAAGAAATGAAGAAATAATTAGAAATTGAATACAAATATTATGTCAGGTGTTGGCGATCAACAACTGGGAGAAGTTTCGGAGAAGAACGAGAAAAACAGGGAGGTGATCCACAGGTAGCTTTAAGTGCTACGTGGTGAGTTGGATTTACTTTAAGTAGTAAAAAATCAAATATCTAGTGATAATATTGAATTTAATTACTAGTGTATGATTTGGTAGTAGATAAATATTTGGTTGATAGATATGATATGAATATTGGACAGATAAAAAAATTATTATGTTAGAAGAAATATTATTAGAAAAATAAGTTGATATAATAATGATGGTGATAAATAAATTCTTGATGAGCCATGGTTGATGTTTTGATATGAATTTTGAGGAGATGAATTTTGATAGATATTGACAAACTTTGAGGGATGATTTAATGTGATTTTGAATGAAATTTAGTGGATCTTGGTAAGCTTTAAATGGACGATTTGATGTGATTTGGGATAAAATGAATTTAGTGGAATTTTAGTTATATAAATTTGAGAATAATCAGGATAGTCAATTTAAGTGTTTTGAATTTACGTTATTTTTATATTACTATTCATATACATATTTCATATTATTGTTCATGTGCATATGCATTGAATATGATAACCGAAAGAACCGCGAAGGGGTCAGTCTAATAGAACAACCGTGACAGCCAGTATATGCTAGAAATAAAAGGGACACCGTGACAGCTGGTATATGCTGAAAATAAATTCCGTGACAGCTGGGATAAGCTGTAAAGAACTGGGAAGGGGCCGGTCTAAGATAGTAATAACATGTCGACAGGTGGGAAGACGTTCTCATCATAATCATTAATGCATGACGTCTGATTTAATTATTGCTTGCATTATTGAAATGCTTATGTGTGGTGTGTGATTGTGAATTAAATCATAGATGAATGAGTCTCACCGAGAGAGACAATTATGGTGATAAGATTATTGAAATGCTGAGGTGTGGTGTGTTATTTTTATGGTGATAAGAACTATCTAAATGATAGACTTTATGATGTGACCCTCATTGTGAGGTAATTATGATATAATTGATAGTCTTGAGGTGAACCAATAAATAAGAGGAAGAGAATGATAGAGAATGAATATTATGACATGGGTAGTGATAGTAGAGTGCTAGTATCAAGTGTAGGAGATATAAATTGATTTAAATATTAAAAGACTATTTATACAAATGAGTACTTTTAGTAAATTTAATTTACTGAGCTTATGAAGCTCACTCCTCATTGTACAATGATTTTCAGGTAGCAGGCTTGACAAATAGTTTGGTAAGTTGAGGTTCTGAAGAAATTATTTTTTGTAAGCCACGTACGTGTCAACATCCTCAGACTAATGAGAAAATAAAATGAAAAATTTATTTGTAAATATTCATGCATTTTACATTGTATTGAATGTTTAAAGATCAGATTGATGTAAATTTTTTTTTTGTGTTATTTATTTTTATAGTTGCATATATGTGTCGTGCTGGGATTCTCAAAATGTGGTGACACCGTTTTGGGGGTGGCCAACCCGAGATGGGTCGTTACAATATTACCGAGATTTTGGGTGATTGAAACTGTATTTTTCTCTTGGCCAAGAATTACTATGATTGAAACCATTTTATTTTTTAAGATTGTGCAACTGAAGATTTTAACTCTTTTGATCTAGGGTGGGATTGTAAGGTTTTGAAAACCATGATCCCACGTCGTAAGGAGTTGTTGACTAGACTCTAGCCTTTTTTTTTTTTTTTTGTGAGGAACCGTGAGGCTTTGGAGTCTGTGGTTCATTTTCTAGGAGATTTTTATAGCTGAGATCTTAGTTACCACTTAAGTGAGAATGTTATTGGAATCATAATTCCTTTTTTACTTAGGTGGAATTGCGAGGCTTTTGAAGTCGTGGTCCCACTTCAACGGGAATTGTAAGACTGGAGCCACAACTCTATTGTATTAGGAATTGTAGGGCGTATGCTTTTATCTTTTGAGTAGGGTTTTCAACCGAAGCCTTAATTTATTTTTGACCTGAATGGAATAGTGTGACCGTGGAGGCCTTAGATTCCATGTAGGTGGGAACAATGGGACTGAAGTCATGGTCCCTCTTCTACGTGAGTTATGTAACTGAGTTCGTGACTCTTTATTTACTAGGTAGAGTGGGGCTATATGGCTTTGGTAGCGCCTAGCTCCATGTCAAGGAGAATTGTTGGTTGTGGTTAATTCTTGAAGAGGCAAAAATTTGCTTTTGAGTGAGATTGGGTTTAAGGCGTTTGACTTTGGAGTTTTATACTTTGTAGGATTTGGGTCTCATACATGCTTCTACTATTTGGACTTGATCTTGTTGGGCCTATCAGAGTGGCCTACTTAGTGCTTTTTGAGAACACATGCCTATGATGGGATGTTTCACTTTCCGAGGTGTCATTATGAGCTGTTGCGTTTAATGATTATACATTTCAACTGCTTGGGGAACCTTTATCAGCGTGAAGGGCGCATTAACCCATGGGTCATTGGCAACGGTTGGCTTGGCAGAAGCTATTTAGAAGACCCTTTGTAATGACCCATCTCGGGTTGGCCACCCCCGAGACGGTGTCATCACATTTTGAGAATCCCAGTACGACATATATATGCAAAAAATACTAAACAAATTTTTTTTTGATTCTCCACCCTCAACAGGGGAGATACGTAAATCTGATATTAATTTACACATAATATACAACATAAGATGCATGAATATTTACAAATAAAATATTTATTTCATTTTCTCACTAGTCTGAGGATATTGACACGTACATGGCTTACAGAAATTGAATCCGTCTGACTCTCAATCCACCAGACTATTTGTCCTGTCTGCTACCTGAAATCATTGAACAATAAGGGATAAGCTTCACAAGCTCAGTGAATTAAATTTACTAAAAGTATTCCAATTTCATAAATAGCCCGTTAATATTTTCTCATTTATTTCTCCTATAACTGGATAATAGTATAATGTCTAATATTTAAATAATTCCCATATTATCATATTTCTATGTATTTTTCTCTTTTTCTCACTGTAACTGTCTCTCTTTGGGAGACTCATCCATCTATAAAGATATTCATGATAATATACCACACGTTAGCATTTCAATAATGCAAGCAATAATTAAAACATATGCAATGCATGAATGATTATGATGCGAACGTCTTCCCATATGTCGATAGGTTATTATTACCTTAGACTGGCCCATTCCCAGTTCTTTACAGCTTATCCCAGCTATCACAAAATTTATTTCCAGCATATACCAGCTATCACGGTGTCCCTTTTATTTCCAGTATATACCGACTGTCACGGTTGTTCCATTAGACCGATCCCTTCCCGGTTCTTTCGGTTATCTCATTTAATGCGTATGCATATGAACAATGATATGAAATATGCATATAAACAGTAATATAAACACCACATGAACTCAAAAGATTTAAATTAACTATCCGGTCTTACCTCAACTTTCTGCTTAATAAATTTCACAATTTTCTTCTCCTCATATATCACATCAATTTATTCACCAAACTAGTCAAAATCTTTTATTACCATCATTATTAAATCAACTCATTCTTCTAATAATATTTCTTTTCACATAATAATTTTCTACATGTCCAATATTTATATCATACATATCAATTTAATTTTATCTACCACCAAGCATAGACTAATAATTTATTTTAATATTATTACTTGATATTTGATTTTTATTTAGATTACTTAAAGTAAATCCAACTCATCACGTAGCACTTAAAGCTACCCGTGGATCACTTCCTTGCCTTTCCCGTTCTTCTCAGAAATTTTCCCCGGTTGCTAGTCGTTACCACCTGACATAATATCTACGTTAAATTTCTAATTATTTCTTCAATTCTTCATAAATCACACCCTTTGAAAATTCCCACTTTGAATTCTGAGAAATTTCATGAATGCTAAAAATTCAAAAATAAACATTACATTATTACCTTCTATTTTTTCGATAGCTTATCGTAAGAATTTCCACCGTAACCCCTTCAAAATTTTGCTATTTCAACCTTTCTTTCAGTCCCCAAGTGTTTAAAGAAGGCTCATAATGGAAGGAACTAAACGAGTTGGGTAAGTGTAACTTAACGTTTACATATAAGCATAATATATATAGACGATTTGCTGTAACGGCAACTCACAATTGCTTGCCAAAATGCATTTGACAACTTCTAAAAACTCACCACCTATATGCCTTGTTGTAACTCAACAAAGGCTTGTAATAACACTTGACAAATCTCAAATCAAGTTGGCAGCAGGTGGTTGCCACCTGCTACCACATTTTACTGTTCACAGGTTTTTTATTTTTTTACTTTTCAGTCTACCTTTGTCTTTTTCTTTCTACCCCCTGGGCGTTCTGGTATCAGATTATTATTTTTTTTAGAAAACTTTTTTTTTCTTTAATTTTCTTTATTCAAATAATAATAAACCTTTCATATAGACTTTATTTTAATTTCCATGTCATATTTATTGAATTACTTCTTTACCCTTGATGAGAGTCATAAAATGCATCTTAACAGTACTTAATTGTTAGCATTTTAGGGTTGATCTAGGTTTGCACTTTTATACCTTAACAATTCTAAAGTTTCATTCTTGGATCATTGATTTGTTTTGATGCATTTTCAGGTGTTTGGAGTCTAAAAGAGAGGGAAAAGCTATCATTGAATAAAGCACAAAGATCCTATGCATATCGGAGCGAAGGAGTGCTTTCGGAAGGACAAAATGAAGAGAAGAAAGTGTGTGTACCGCGGCTTGAAAGGGCTAAGCCTCAGCCTTCAGAAAGTGCACCAAAAAAGCAAGGAAGAAGCATCAGGTCAGGCCACAGCCTGGATCAAGGTGAGCCGCGGCCTGAATCAATCTGAGCCGTGGCGCGAGCATGAAACCTTTGTTTTCGAGATACGAACTAATTAGGGTTTTAATGATAGTTTAAAACCCTAAAACACCCTTGGACCTTTATATTATAAATAGATCACTTTAGGGTTTGAAATATAATGATTGGAGGCTAGACAAGGGTCCAAAGACTTAAGGAGGAACCCCATGGCCGTCTAATCTCCAAGTGAGGCAAAGGGATGAATCCTTAGGTGTAGTTGTTCTTATTTTCCTTTATTTGATTCAGTTGTGATAGGGATTTATTATCATTAAACATTGTTATGATTTACTTTTTAATCTAATTAGAAGATTTCCCTTTAATCCGGTGATTGCATCTTTCTCCCCCATATAAGTCTAGTCATGCTCTTCTTATGTGATGTTGTTGAGGTGTGATTGAGTCTGATAGATTTCTCTTATAGATTTGTCCATTATTGCAGTATTTTCATTATGATATATTATTGTTTCTTGTTAATCTATAAGTTAGGTCATGTGTGCTTGAAAGTAAAGAGGATTTCATAACAATTACATTAGGGTTTACATGCGCTTTAATTGAATACTTGCCGATTGCCTGTTTGGGATGTGAAACTTGCAATCGAGATAAACAATTGAATCAAGATTGGAGTAAGGCAACGAACCTAGAGAGGATTCCCGGAACCTTGTTGTTTCTTTATTATATCCATCAATCTATTTACACAACTTTCTCGAAATTCATATTCTCTCAATTGATTTTATCGTTCGTATTAAGGTTCACACCTTTTCTTGTAGTTAGTTTGTTTCCCTGTGGAATCGACACCCCAAAGCTGTGCTACAACTACCACGTTATGTTTTGGGCATAATCAACCCTTATTTTACATATACAGGTATGACAATTCTACCCACCTAACAAAAATTTCATCCCCGAAATTTCCTTACCTAAAATCAAGAAAAGAGTTGAGGGTAGTCCTTTTTCATTATTGTTTCATGCTCCCATGTGACTTCTTCGACATCTTTATTTTGCCATAATACTTGAATCAAAGAAATGACTTTATTGCACAAGACATGTTCTTTTCTATTTAGGATTCTGACTGGTACTAGCATAAAGTCAAATCTTCTTGAATTT